>JAXIVH010000054.1:65000-75000 GCA_036785325.1 Urophycis tenuis | reverse complement strand
TGAGAGGAGTCTTCTGCTGAAGGAACTCCTCCGCTGAGCCAGGGTGGAAAAGAGAGGGTGAGAGGCATTGTCCATGATAGACCGTAGCCTGGACAGCATCCTCCTATCTGCCACGGTTGTCAGAGTGTCCAATTCCTCCCACACTACATCACCAGCCCTCTTGATGAGTCTATTAAGTCTATTGGTGTCCGCGACCCTCATCCCACTGCCCCAGCATGTGACAGCGAAGAAGATCGCACTGGCAACAACAGACTCAGCAGTGACCCCACATACTCACTACTGGGGAGTAGAGCTCACTACTGAGGACTAGAGCCCAATACTGAGGACTTGAGTTAACACTCACGAGTGAGGACTAGAGCTCACGAGTGAGGACTAGAGCCCATTATTGAGGACTAGAGCCCATTATTGAGGACTAGAGCCCACATACTCACTGCTGGGGACTAGAGCCCACATACTCACTGCTGGGGACTAGAGCCCATTATTGAGGACTAGAGCCCACATACTCACTGCTGGGGACTAGAGCCCATTATTGAGGACTAGAGCCCACATACGCACTGCTGGGGACTAGAGCCCATTATTGAGGACTAGAGCCCACATACTCACTGCTGGGGACTAGAGCCCATTATTGAGGACTAGAGCCCACATACTCACTGCTGGGGACTAGAGCCCATTATTGAGGACTAGAGCCCACATACTCACTGCTGGGGACTAGAGCCCATTATTGAGGACTAGAGCCCACATAATCACTGCTGGGGACTATAGCCCACATACTCACTGCTGGGGACTAGAGCTTACACTCACTAGTGAGGCTCACACACTCACTTCATGACAAGGAGAGGAAAATAGAGACCATGTGTATGTCCTGTCCTTGTAAAATGGAACCTTCTCCTCTGCAGACCATGCTGACAGCCATCTCAATGAGTGCTATTGCAACCAACGGTGTTGTGCCAGGTAACCACTTTAGTGTTGATATTATTACAACTTTACCACTTTAGTGTTGATATTATTACAACTTTATCACTTTAGTGTTGATATTATTACAACTTTATCACTTTACTGTTGGTGTTATTACAACTTTATCACTTTAGTGTTGATATTATTACAACTTTATCACTTTAGTGTTGGTATTATTACAACTTTATCACTTTACTGTTGGTATTATTACAACTTTATCACTTTAGTGTTGATATTATTACAACTTTATCACTTTACTGTTGGTATTATTACAACTTTATCACTTTACTGTTGGTGTTATTACAACTTTATCACTTTAGTGTTGATATTATTACAACTTTATCACTTTACTGTTGGTATTATTACAACGTTATCACTTTACTGTTGGTATTATTACAACTTTATCACTTTACTGTTGGTGTTATTACAACTTTATCACTTTAGTGTTGATATTATTACAACTTTATCACTTAAGTGTTGTTATTATTACAACTTTATCATTTTAGTGTTGATATTATTACAACTTTATCACTTTAGTGTTGGTATTATTACATCTTTATCACTTTAGTGTTAGTATTATTACAACTTTATCACTTTAGTGTTGGTATTTTTACAACTTTATCACTATAGTGTTGATATTATTACAACTTTATCACTTTAGTGTTGGTATTTTTACAACTTTATCACTTTAGTGTTGGTATTATTACAACTTTATCACTTTAGTGTTAGTATTATTACAACTTTATCACTTTAGTGTTGGTATTTTTACAACTTTATCACTATAGTGTTGATATTATTACAACTTTATCACTTTAGTGTTGGTATTTTTACAACCTTATCACTTTAGTGTTGATATTATTACAACTTTATCACTTTAGTGTTGGTATTTTTACAACTTTATCACTTTAGTGTTGGTATTATTGCAACTTTATCACTTTAGTGTTGGTATTATTACAACTTTATATATCACTTTAGTGTTGATATTATTACAACTTTATCACTTTAGTGTTGGTGTTATTACAACTTTATCACTTTAGTGTTGATATTATTACAACTTTATCACTTTAGTGTTGATATTATTACAACTTTATCACTTTAGTGTTGATATTATTACAACTTTATCACTTTAGTGTTGGTATTATTACAACTTTATCACTTTACTGTTGGTATTATTACAACTCTATCACTTTAGTGTTGGTATTATTACAACTTTATCACTTTACTGTTGGTATTATTACAACTTTATCACTTTAGTGTTGGTATTATTGCAACTTTATCACTTTAGTGTTGGTATTATTACAACTTTATATATCACTTTAGTGTTGATATTATTACAACTTTATCACTTTAGTGTTGGTGTTATTACAACTTTATCACTGTCAGCATCTTGCTGTCTGAGAGAAAAGTCCATTTCATTTTCAATGAGTCAAGAGACTTTGATTGATGCAGGCCTTCAGCTCGGTTACACTCTCACAGGGAGTCTCGATCCACATCTATGACTGAAGCTTCAAACTGTGAGTGAGGTTCTGTTGTTGTGTTTGACCCAGCCGGCGGGTCCTACTACATGATCTCCAGATCTCTCGGCCCGGAGTTCGGAGGAGCTGTCGGCCTCTGCTTCTACCTGGGGACCACCTTCGCTGGCTCCTTGTACATACTGGGGACCATCGAGATACTTCTGGTAGGTACTTCTAAATACTGGGGATTCAAGAAATACTACTGGCACATATGGGGGCTCCAGAGATACCTCTGGTGCGTACTGGTGCAAGCGGTGTACATAGTGAGTGTGTGACCCCTTGACCCCCAGACCTACATCGGTGTACATAGTGAGTGTGTGACCCCTTGACCCCCAGACCTACATCAGTGTACATAGTGAGTGTGTGACCCCTTGACCCCCAGACCTACATCGTCCCCTCCACTGGGGTGTTTGTGGCAGCCCGGCAGGAGGACGAGGCCTGGGCGACCAGCAGCAACATGAGGCTGTATGGCAGCATCTGCCTGGCCCTCATGGCACTGGTGGTGTTCGTAGGAGTCAAGTAGGACCAGCACACATCCTTCTTTCTATCTATCTATCTATCTATCTATCTATCTATCTATCTATCTATCTATCTATCTATCTATCTATCTATCATTCTGTGTGTCTACCTGTATTGCTATACAAACAGCTGTGTCCATCTCTGACTCAGGTACGTGAACAAGCTCGCCCTGGTGTTCCTGGCCTGTGTGGTCCTGTCCCTGCTGGCCGTGTACGCAGGAGTGATCCGCACTGTCATCGAACCACCGGACTTCCCGTATGTCAGTCAGACTGGAACAGGGTTAACCCTAACCTAAGCCTAACCCTAACCCTAACCCTAACCTTAACCCTAACTAGTCCCACAGCGCTGCATGTAGTCGTGTCAGCTTAAATACAATGATGCTTTCCTCGGGTCAATAGTCCTCACAGTTATAACATTCTAACACTATGTAGTAGGCTGTACTGGCTGGCCAACATGCCAGTCCCCAGTAGAGGTTTCCCTGTAATGGCTAACATGCAATACTCCCCAGTAGAGGTTTCCCTGTAATGGCTAACATGCAATACTCCCCAGTAGAGGTTTCCCCGTAATGGCTAACATGCAATACTCCCCAGTAGAGGTTTCCCCGTAATGGCTAACATGCAATACTCCCCAGTAGAGGTTTCCCCGTAATGGCTAACATGCAATACTCCCCAGTAGAGGTTTCCCCGTAATGGCTAACATGCAATACTCCCCAGTGGAGATGACGAGGGCCGTGTTCCGATATCCATACTTCATGAGTACACTTAAACGTACTACACTATCCGTACTCACTAAGTGTGCAGATTTTCATATGTAAGTGTTGTTCCAAATGGTGCACTTACCGGAAATTACTATCAGCTGCACGGTTGCATCACCCGCCAAACACATGTGAATCCATTACGCCCACTGGCGTCTAGCCATATTAGAACTGAGTGCGGCTCAGCCTGGCTCCGCCTCTTCTGCTACATAGATAAGATGGCTGCCGTTGAGTATGGATAGTGTACACTGTTGCATACTATGCATACTAATCGTTTTGAGCATCAACATCCGGGTCCTTTTACTACACTTCTTTTGGCCGCGATCGTAATCGGAACACCCTACGTACTCAAACTAAGTATAGTAAGTATGGTAAGTATGGATATCGAAACACGGCCCTGGTCCTGGCTAGCTAACCCTTAGAGATGTTCCACAGTAGCTAACACGTGTCCATCATGTTCTCAGCTTTAACCCGCCTCTCTGCTGCAGAATCTGCTTGCTTGGAAACCGGTCTCTGAAGAACGAGAAGTTTGACAAGTGTCTGAAGATGGAGGTGGTGGATGATGTCCCTCAGACTACGCTCCTCTGGGGTCTGTTCTGTAACGGCTCGCACCTCAACGCCACCTGTGATGAATACTTCACTCTCAACAATGTTACAGAGATGCCTGGAATACCTGGCCTGCTCAGTGGAGTCATCTCAGGTGAGGGGTTACCTGTAATACCTGGCCTGTTCAGTGGAGTCATCTCAGGTGAGGGGTTACCTGTAATACCTGGCCTGTTCAGTGGAGTCATCTCAGGTGAGAGGTTACCTGTAATACCTGGACATATACAGGTGAGGGATTGTCCAACAGAATGTGGAGGATGATCTACATTATATATATTACATTATATGTGTGTTTGTGTGTGTGTGTGTGTGTGTGCTAGACAACCTGTGGGGGGACTATGGCCCAGCGGGGGTCTTGGTGGAGAAGAGGAGCATTGTTTCAGTGGAGGTCCAGGACAACTCTGTTGACCTCAGTCAACCCTATGTCCTCAATGACATCTCAACCTTCTTCACCCTGCTGGTGGGCATCTACTTCCCTTCAGTCACAGGTATGCTAAACTCTACTATACTCATATACACTGTACTGTACTATACTCATATACACTGTACTGTACTATACTCATATACACTGTACTGTACTCTACTATACTCATATACACTGTACTATATTGACTCTACTATACTCATATACACTGTACTGTACTCTACTATACTCATATACACTGTATTCTAGTGACTACTATACTCATATACACTGTACTCTACTATACTCATATACACTGTACTCTAGTGACTCTACTATACTCATATACACTGTACTGCACTCTACTTTACTCATTTATTACTCATATACTGTACTCTACTATACTCATATACACTGTAATCTAGTGACTCTACTCTACTCTATAGGAGTAAAGGGTAAAGGGGCATTTAGCAGAGGCTTTTGTCCAAAGCGTTCAGTTCATTTGGGGGGTTCGACATGTGGACAGTTGGAGGAGGGGGATCAAGGGGATCGAACCGCCGACCCTACGGTTAGTGGACCCGCTCTACCCACTGAGCTACTGCCGCCCCCCTAACGCCTAACCCTAACCCAACCCTAACCCAACCCAACTGTACGGTTGGTGGAAGACCTGCTCTGTCCACCCGCTCTACCCACTGAGCTACTGCTGCCCAATACTACTAGTACTACTGGTACTGTTGAATACTCTCTGCACTCTTTGTAAGTCGCTTTGGATAAAAGCGTCTGCTAAATGCCCTAAATGTAAATGTAAATACTCCACTATACTGTTCTATACTGTATTATACTTATCATTCTACAATACTCTATAGTAGTCCTGTACTATACTCTTCATTCTGCTATACTCTATGGCCATACTGTACTGTACTATACTTTACATTCTGCTATACTGTATGGCCATACTGTACTGTACTATACTCTACATTCTGCTATACTGTATGGCCATACTGTACTGTACTATACTCTACATTCTGCTATACTGTATGGCCATACTGTACTGTACTATACTCTACATTCTGCTATACTATATGGCCATACTGTACTGTACTATACTCTACATTCTGCTATACTGTATGGCCATACTGTACTGTACTATACTCTAATATACTGTCCTTTAATGTACTCTACTATACTTACTGTACTCTTTTTATTCTGCTATACTGTACTCTGCTCATTCACTCTGCTGGTGGGATCTACTTCCCCTTGATTTCACTCTGTACTTTATTGCACTCAAGTGTTCTTTATTATTCGATTGCACAGTAATGTGTGTGTGTGTGTGTGTGTGTGTGTCAGGCATCATGGCGGGCTCCAACAGGTCAGGTGACCTGAAGGATGCCCAGCGCTCCATCCCCATCGGAACCATCCTCGCTATCGCCACCACGTCACTCATCTGTATCCTCAGCACCTGTGTGTGTGTGTGTGTGTGTGTGCGTGCGTATATGGGCTGGGGTCATCGTTCCCTCTTAGCCAGCTGTTGCCATGGGGACCACTTAATGAGCCTGTTGCCATGGGGACCTCTTGATGAGCCTGTTGCCATGGGAACCTCTTAATGAGCCTGTTGCCATGGGAACCTCTTAACGAGCCTATTGCCATTGGGACCTCTTATGAAGTTGTTTGTGGTGACCCCCTAACAGCCCTTAGACATGTCCTGCGTGGTGTTGTTTGGAGCCTGCATTGAAGGAGTTCTCCTCAGGGATAAGTGAGTATGTTAATTGTCAAGGTACACACTGCAAACAAAAATTCACAGATGCTAATTTGAAAAAAGCACAGTTTGGGAAGTTACAAGGATTGAGTGAGCAGAGTTATGAAGATGTGATAAAGTCCTCTTCATGCTTACTGTGTAGATGAATTGAACGTGTCTCCATGCTGACTGCTCCAGGTTCGGAGCCTCGGTCAGGAAGAACCTTGTGATTGGTACACTGGCCTGGCCGTCACCCTGGGTGATTGTAATTGGCTCCTTCTTCTCCTGCTGTGGGGCGGGGCTTCAGAGCCTCACCGGCGCCCCCCGCCTGCTGCAGGCCATCGCACGAGACGGCATCATCCCAGCACTACAGGTCCTCACACTCACACACACACACACACACACACACACACACACACACACATACACACACACACACACACACACACACACACACACACACACAGACACACACACACACACACACACACACACACACACACACACACAGACACACACACACACACACACCACACACACACACACACACACACACACAGACACACACACACACACACACACACACACACACACACACACAGACACACACACACACACACACACACACACACAGACACACACACACACACACACACACACACACAGACACACACACACACACACACACAAACACACACACACACACACACACACACACACACACACACACACACAGACACACACACACAGACACACACACACACACACACACACACACACACACACACACACACACTCACACACACACACACAGGTAACACGTTTATTTGACTGTGTGTTCCAGGTGTTTGGCCATGGGAAGGCGAATGGCGAGCCCACCTGGGCTCTGCTGATGACCGTGGGGATCTGTGAGATTGGGATCCTGATCGCTTCGCTGGACGCTGTGGCCCCAATCCTCTCCATGTGTGTCCTCACACACTGCTACACACATCCTCACACACTGCTACACACATCCTCACACACTGCTACACACGTCCTCTCACACACTGCTACACACGTCCTCACACACACTGCTACACACATCCTCACTCACTGCTACACACATCCTCACACACACTGCTACACACTTCTTCACACACACTGCTACACACATCCTCACACACTGCTACACACGTCCTCACACACACTGCTACACACGTCCTCACACACACTGCTACACACTTCTTCACACACACTGCTACACACATCCTCACACACTGCTACACATGTCCTCTCACACACTGCTACACACATCCTCACACACACTGCTACACACTTCTTCACACACACTGCTACACACATCCTCACACACACACTGCTACACACGTCCTCACACACTGCTACACACGTCCTCACACACACTGCTACACACATCCTCACACACACACTGCTACACACGTCCTCACACACACTGCTACACATATTCTCACACACACTGCTACACACGTCCTCTCACACACTGCTACACACGTCCTCACACACACTGCTACACACGTCCTCACACACACTGCTACACACGTCCTCACACACACTGCTACACACATCCTCACACACTGCTACACACGTCCTCACACACACTGCTACACACATCCTCACACACATTGCTACACACGTCCTCACACACACTGCTACACACGTCCTCACACACACTGCTACACACTTCCTCACACACACTGCTACACACATCCTCACACACTGCTACACACGTCCTCACACACACTGCTACACACGTCCTCACACACTGCTGCACACGTCCTCTCACACACTGCTACACATGTCCTCACACACACTGCTACACATGTCCTCACACACACACTGCTACACACGTCCTCACACACACTGCTACACACATCCTCACACACACTGCTACGCACATCCTCACACACTGCTACACACGTCCTCACACACACTGCTACACACATCCTCACACACACTGCTACACACATCCTCACACACTGCTACACACATCCTCTCACACACTGCTACACACGTCCTCACACACACTGCTACACACGTCCTCACACACACTGCTGCACACGTCCTCACACACACTGCTGCACACATCCTCACACACATGCTGCACACGTCCTCACACACACTGCTGCACACGTCCTCACACACACTGCTACACACGTCCTCACACACACTGCTACACACATCCTCTCACACACTGCTACACACATCCTCACACACACTGCTACACACATCCTCACACACTGCTACACACACCCTCTCACACACTGCTACACACGTCCTCACACACACTGCTACACACGTCCTCACACACACTGCTGCACACGTCCTCACACACACTGCTGCACACGTCCTCACACACACTGCTACACACGTCCTCACACACACTGCTGCACACGTCCTCTCACACACTGCTGCACACGTCCTCACACACACTGCTGCACACGTCCTCACACACATGCTGCACACGTCCTCACACACACTGCTGCACACGTCCTCACACACACTGCTACACACGTCCTCACACACACTGCTACACACATCCTCTCACACACTGCTACACACATCCTCACACACACTGCTACACACATCCTCACACACTGCTACACACATCCTCTCACACACTGCTACACACGTCCTCACACACACTGCTACACACGTCCTCACACACACTGCTGCACACGTCCTCACACACACTGCTACACACGTCCTCACACACACTGCTACACACATACACCAGCATGGCCATCCATCTGTTGGTCATCTGCACATGTTCATATGGATTGTTTCTACTTTGTGTGTGTTTGTGTGTGAAGGTTTTTCCTGATGTGTTATCTCTTTGTGAACCTGGCCTGTGCTGTCCAGACACTCCTCAGAACCCCCAACTGGAGACCTCGTTTCAAGTTCTACCACTGGTGTGTGTGTGTGTGTGTGTGTGCGTATGTGTAAGTGTATCTTAATGTTAATCTTAAAGGACACACCCATTAGAACACACCAACAGACAGACAGACGTACTTTAATGATCCCTGAGAGAAATTGCATTCGTTACAATACAATACTCCAGTGAAAAAAGAAAGAAGAGACAGACACTCTACGTATAGTAAAGTGTTAGAATATATAAATATATAATATAAACCTATGTAAAATAGAACCTATGCAAAGCAATATACAAAAAATATACATAAATGTACATACTGTACATCCAGGCATACACTAAGAGGTGATAGCATACACAAGGTGTAGCATTTCAGATTCTATGTTGTAAAAACACACACACATGTGTTGGTGTGTCTTCATGCGTCTGTCCTGTTTGTCTTCATGTGTCTGTCCTGTTTGTCTTCATGTGTCTGTCCTGTTTGTCTTCATGTGTCTGTCCTGTTTGTCTTCATGTGTGTGTCCTAATGTGTCTGTCCTGTTTGTCTTCATGTGTCTGTCCTGTTTGTCTTCATGCGTCTGTCCTGTGTGTCTTCATGTGTCTGTCCCGTGTGTCTTCATGTGTCTGTCCT
>JAXIVH010000054.1:40000-60000 GCA_036785325.1 Urophycis tenuis | reverse complement strand
GGATGAGAGGGGATATTTCAGGAGAGGTATTCATATCAAGATAGTCCTTTAGTTCATTCATTACAAAGGTACTAAATTCTTTGCCATTTAAAAGTGATGCATTTAGTCTCCACTTTTTGGTCGTTAATCATGTCCCATGATATTTCAAGAGGTGCATGATCAGATATCACACCATGGACACCATGGATGAGAGGAGTAGTGGCTGATAGACAGTTGTTGATGGCGATGAATTGATGTCTGTCGGAGAGATAGGATCTGAACCAGGAGAGGGCGGTGCCAGTGATGCCAAGGGTGGATTGGAGACGGGAAATGAGAATGGAGCGGTTGATCGTGTCAAAGGCAGCACTGAGGTCAAGGAGGATGAGGATATTCAGGGAGCCAGTGTCAGAGGATAGCAGAAGGTCATTGGTCACTTTGAGGAGGGCAGTTTCTGTACTATGTTTGGAGTGGAAACCGGATTGAAAGAGTTCGCAGAGGTTGTTGGTGTCTAAGTAGGTGATGAGTTGTTTGGCAGGATTTTAGACAGAAAAGGTAGATTGGAGATGGGGCGGTAGTTGTTAGGGGAATCGGGATCTAGGCCGGGTTTCTTTGGTATGGGGCTGACTGATGCAAGCTTTAGGGGGGAGGGGACATAGCCAGAGGATAGAGAGGAGTTTACAGTGGTAGTGATGAGGGTGGAGAGAGAGGGGAGACAGGCCTTTAGAAGTGTGGTGGGGAGCGGATCCAGGTTGCAGGTTGATGATTTCATGGTTGAGACTGTGAGGGAAAGGTCAGAGGAGGTGATGGTAGCAAATGTGGAGAAGGATTGATCGGTGGTTAGGGGGGGATCAGGTTTGGGACGTACAGCGGGATCGGTTTTGTCATTGAAGAAGGATAGGAAGTTATTGCATTTTTCAACTGAGAAGGAGTGTGAGATGGTGTCCATTGGCTTGAGGAGTGTGTTAATGGTGTTGAAGAGGGTCCTTGGATTGCTGCTGCCAAACTGGATGATTCCTGAGTAGTAGGAGGAGCAGGCTGAGTTCAGGGTGTCTTTGTATAGCTGGAGGTGTTTGTAGATTTCCTGGTCGACAGTAAGACCTGTTTTGTTGGCAAGCCGTTCCAGTCGGCGACGTTTGGATTTGAGATGGCGGAGTTCGTCAGTGTACCATGGGGCAGAGTGGAAGAATGAGACCAGCTTAGATTGAATAGGTGCAAGCTGGTCAAGTTTGGATGAAAGTGATGAGTTATAGCAGTTAACCACGTTATCGGGGGAGTTGTTGTGGGTGATGGTGAGTTTAGAGATGGACTCAGAAAGACATGTGGAGAGAGAGGATGGGTTGATGGACTTGAGGTTGCGGAAAGTGATGGTGCGTTTTGCTTCTCATGGGGGCAGGGAGTGTGAGTTGGAAAAGTAATGGCCAGATGGTCAGAGATGTGGAGGTTGTTACTGGCCAGGTGACGGATGGTGATGCCAGTGGAACAGACCAGGTCCAGGGTGTGGCCTTTGTGATGTGTTGGGTGATGTTGAAGAATGAGAGGATTTCCAGAAGTTCAGTAGCTGGTTTGCAGTCTGAGGAGTCCACATGAATGTTGAAATCGCCCAAGAGGAGAACAGATGGAGAGATAGCACAGAGCTGGGTAAGGAATGCAGATAGATCAGAGGGAAAGGCGGGGTCGGGCTTGGGGGGACGGTAAATGAGTGCAATGACCAGGGGCTTGGGACCAAATAGTTTAAAGCCCATGGTGCAGGTTTTTTTTTTTCTGTTCTGATAATTTTGTAGTTGGTAATAACCATTTAAACAGTTATCCATTGTATTTGATGTTGTAGGGTATCGCAAAAAGGAAATATAATAAGGAAAAGTAGGTGATATGTTAGCGATGATTCTTATTTCGCCCACAATGCATTGTATGACGTCACAAGGGGGACTCGAAACGAAAGCCCACCTCGATAGCATTGAGAGAGACGAGTAGTGAGAGAGTGACAGTGTCAGATATATAAGTATAGATAGAGATAGCCAAGATAGATAGATAGATTGAGAGATAGCATAGTGTAACGTAAACTCTTCTGTGTTGTGTCTCAATGAAATGCAAGAGACGTGGGGCCAGTTCGTCAGTTTATTACCCTGTGACAAAACACAATACATTGGATTCCGTAGCAAGGCGGCGTGGATCAACACAGTATGTAATATGAAAAGGAGACGAAATAATAGCTATTCACATGTGTAATTATAAACTTCGATAAATAAATACTTTGATCGTTTTACACAGGATGATCAAGTCAGTACAGAAATGAACATAGTCAGTAAAACAATCAGCCACAATGGAGACAGGAGCACCAGGTTATGGTTCGACCTGCCGAGTGGAGGGAGGGCAGTGGACGTGTAACTATCTTTAATATTGGCATAAAATAAGTCAATAGTCTTACCACATCTCGTGGAGCAGTTGACAAACTGCCTGAACGATGGAAGTGAGGCGGAGAGAGTACAATGGTTAAAATCGCCACTGATCATCACAAGAGCGTCCGGAGTGTGGCTTTGCAGTTCGTGAGCTACTCTTGCTATCATGTCAGTTGCCAGTTTGGCATTGGAAGATGGTGGAATATACACCAGAATGACAATGACATTGGAGAATTCACGAGGGAGATAGTAAGGTCTGCAACTCAGCGCCAGCAATTCAATGTTTTGGTCACACGCTCTCTGCTTTGCGGTGATGTGTCCAGGGTGACACCATTGTTTGTTCACGTACAGGCAAACACCTCCCCCCGATTTCTTGCCTGAATTCACCGGGTCTCTGTCCTGTTGGATCACGGTGAAGCCATCCATTTCTATGTATGCCGTCGTAACACTGTCCGTAAACCACGACTCCATAGAACAGAGAGGGCTGCACTGTCGGTACAGCCGATCATACTTCACAAGCGCTGCAAGTTCATCAACTTTGTTGACTACGGAGCACACGTTGCCCATAATCACAGATTCATTCAAGATTCAAGATTCTTTTTTGATCCCCGGGGGAAATTCAAGGTGGTAGATGGTAGGACAGGCTTGTGCTTCCTGAGCCTGTTCCTCACCGTCGGCCTCTTTTCCTTCGCTTTAAAGATGAACTGAACTGAAATTTTAAGTTTAGTTGATATAACAGATGTATTGTCTGTCTTCTCATTGGTACAATAACTAAAATGGCTGAACCTTCAACATACAATAAAATTGTATGTTGAAAGTGTTGTTTTTGTTACATGGGCACCGCCATTGTGGATTTCAACAATCAGCTACTGTACGTCACTGGAATGGTAAGCTACTCTGTGGCTAACTAGGATAGCAGGTAATGAGCCTGAAACTAACTGAAATGGCTACGGAAAAGCAAACGATGTCTACAGGAGGATCATACTGTTATCAATGTTGATTATTTCAGTTCAGTTCATCTTTAACTCCAGAGGTAAATCCAAGCGTGGATGGCCACAGTTTGCCATTTTATCCCAAATGTGGTAGAGTTCGCCGATGCTGTAGGAGACGACTGCTGCTGGGTCAGACGCTCCAAAGCGTTGTACCTTCATGCGATTAAATCCCGACATATTACATGTGATGTAGGTTTTTGTTGGTGATGGTTTGAGGAGCTCTGAGTAGCAGAGTGAGATAAACAGTGCACACGTTGTGGTTGTTATGGTGATGACGTCGTGCCTTTGGTGGGTGCCGTTTGGCCCACAGAGAGGGAATGGAGTTTTCTGAGCCGGAGTAAACAAACTTCCTCCGGCTGCCTCTGTGGACATATCGTGGCCGACGTAGGAGTCCGAGTTCTTTGATGGGGTTGGATTCAATGTGTCCGGGAGGAGTGCATGGTGAAAAGCGTAGTTGGAGGAGTTCGGAGATAGAATACCAGTGTTTTAGCAGGGGGTGATGACGGAGGGTCTCTATTCTACTGTACTTCTACTACTGTACTATTACTGTAGTTCTACTGTATTAATGATATGAATGCTTGTGTTAGTATATAAGGACTTGATTCATTCAGAGTACTTCCTCCTCCAGAGACTGTGAGGGAGACCACGTCAGCCCACCAGGCTTTGCTGGTCGCTAAGAACATCGACCATTTCCCCGGCAACCAGCAGCGACTGGAGGGAACGGTAGACGTGTGGTGGGTCGTCCACGATGGAGGACTACTGATGTTACTGCCCTTCCTGCTGAGACAACACAAGGTAGCTCTAACCCTGTCTGCATGTTACTGCCCTTCCTGCTGAGACAACACAAGGTAGCTCTAACCCTGTCTGCATGTTACTGCCCTTCCTGCTGAGACAACACAAGGTAGCTCTAACCCTGTCTGCATGTTACTGCCCTTCCTGCTGAGACAACACAAGGTAGCTCTAACCCTGTCTGCATGTTACTGCCCTTCCTGCTGAGACAACACAAGGTAGCTCTAACCCTGTCTGCATGTTACTGCCCTTCCTGCTGAGACAACACAAGGTAGCTCTAACCCTGTCTGCATGTTACTGCCATCTGTCTCTCCAAATTGTCTGTCTCTCTATGGACTGTCATGGCGTCATGCCAGCAGCAGCCTGTCGTAGCAGCAGTGTTGTAATGTAACAAAGTACAAATACTTCATTACTGTACTCAAGTAGAATTTTCACATATCTGTACTTTACTTTGTTATTTATATTTCTGACAAGTTTAACTTTTACTCCACTACATTTCCTAAATAAAATGTGTACTTTTACTCTGATACATTTCTCCTAACCATCTTCGTTACTCGTTACTACAAATTAAAATCAGAAGAAATTTGAGTTGGTGACGTAATGCCTGTTTGTTGTCATGTCAACCGCCAAGCGCGAAGAAGTCCCGCTCGTCCGGGCCAGAGCGGCCATGTTACATTATTGATGCCATCATGGCAGCACCTGCTGCAGGCTCTGCTGCTGACGTTACCACTCCGGTAGCAGATGAGGAGCATCTCCACTACAGTGGCGAACTTGGTGAACTCTGTGGTGGATGATAACGTTACACACCCGTGGCCGTATTTGCGAGAAATATTTTGGAGTGAAAGATTCTTCCTACCGGATGAAGTGCCTGTAATGCCTACCGAAAGTCACTGAAATATTGGCATTCAAAAACTCATGGTCTAACCTGAAGAAGCACATCGAGGTAGGTTAAAATAATTTTCATTCAATTAAGCCATAATGTCAACGTTATTTAACATTAATTAGTTAGCATAACGGGCCTGGTTGATTTCAGGTGTAAGCCTGTTCAGATACATAATTCAACACAAAACTCTTGAAGACATGTACATAATAATACTGAAATGGTTAATAACGGTTTCTTGTATAGCCTAAGTGGCGGCCGAATATTTCCTTAGGTAAATTGGCGTTACACCGTGGAGGGATTTTTATTCTATTTTTTAGACTACATTAGACTAATTAATGGCAGGTTACAGAGGAGCGTTCAGGATTACTCACATCTGCAAAAGCACCATGCATTTTGGTAAACTTGAGATTTGCTTTGAATTAATTAGCTCAACACTTGTTGTTTTCGGCTATTGTTAGGCTAATGTTATATATTGTGAATGTAGGCTTACATATTGATCAAAGTCAAAGTGCTTTTATTGCAACACAACGAGTTGGTGGTTTTTTTTTTGTAGGTCAGCTAGTAACAAACAGGAGACAAACGACCAGTTAACACAAATATGGTACAGGCTACACAACACCAACAACAGCAATGAATAGTCCCAGTTAAGTGTTACTGACTGGGTGGTCGGGGTGGGCTTCCATTAGTGTTTATAATTCCTGCAATTAGGTAAAGTCAAATAATGGTAACTTGACTGTTATTGTTGTCTTCTCTGGCCTGCAGTCGTCTCAAGCACAAGATGGTGCCAAACAACTGGATGGATACTTGGCCTGTTCAGCAGATCACATGGACTTGTTGAAATCCTTCCCAGCAGTGTGCAAGCTTTACGTGAAGCTGAACACTCCTCTAACTGCCTCAGTGGCCTGTGAAAGGCTCTTCAGCATCACAGGACTTGTCTTCAGTCCAAGAAGAGCGAGACTGAATCCTCGCAACTTTGAAAACCAACTTCTTCTGAAGATGAACATGCACCTTTTCAGTTTCAGTTAATAAATTCATGCCAGTTGAAAGACATGCAGTTTGTCCATAAAACACATAGGGAGGTTGAGAGAAAGAGCTAGTCACCATTGATGGCAGAATTTTAATTTTCATGTTGAAAAAGTTCAAGCCTCTTTCTCCTGTGCCTGGATATTATGATTTCACTGTAAGGAAGACACAATAAATTTCATAATCAAAATTCTAACCGCTCACTTTTTAAAAAAATACCTTTACTTTTACTTTTAATTCTTAAGTACATTTCATATCAGACAATTGCTTTTGATACTTAAGTACAATAAATGTCAGGTACTTTTACACACTATCCACACCTCAAGATGCTTCTCCACCGCTTTGGATATCTCGTTGTTGCTTTTTCTGTGCTTTGGTCTCCTGGTGACTGCAAGCCACGCCAGCCATTCAGCCGGCGTTGTGTACAGTAACGACCGGCTGATCACCCTGAAGCCCGAGGTCTTAGCAGGGGAGAGAGCGACAGTAGCGGAGGAGCTGAGAAGGAGACGGCGTGGCTGCAGAGTGCAGGTTAAACATAGAAGGAAGAGGAGGAAGTTTAAACCCTTTATCCCTGCAGTCATTACTGGAAACACCAGGTCCCTGGCAAATAAGATGGACGAACTGGAAGCGCCCGTCAGGACGCAGAGGGAGTACAGAGAGTCCAGTTTCATGTGTTTCACGGAAACGTGGCTACTCGCGCAGATACCACACTCCAATGCCACCACCCCCAGCACACAGTCCATGCCGACAGAGACACCACCGTGCTCGTTAACAACAGGTGGTGTCACCCCGGGCACATCTCCGTGAATTAGTGCTTCTGCAGCCCCGGATATCAAGCTACTCGCCATCGGACCTCGTCCATATTATCTGCCATGGGAGTTTACAAGTGTAATCGCCATCACTGTTTACATTCCGCCATCTGGGAACGCCGACGCTGCGTGTGACATCATCCACGGTGTGACGGCGGCTCTACAGACGAAACACCCCGGAGCCTTCGTCATCATCACAGGTGACTTCAACCACCTCTCTCTCTCATCCACTCTCCCAACCTTCTGCCAGTTTGTCAAATGCACAACAAGAGAAAATAAAACTAGATCTGCTGTATGCAAAGGTCAAAGATGCATACAGCTCTACTGCCCTCGCTCCCCTGGGAAGGTCTGACCACAACCTCGTCCTGCTCTCCCCATCATACAAGCCTGTGGTTCAGCAGCTTCCAACGCCAGTGAGGACTGGGGGGAAATGGTCTCCCGAGGCCATGGAATCATTGCAGGGTGCCCTGGAAGCCACTGACTGGGATGTATTCTACAAACCAGGCGGCAAGGACATTGATGGAATTACTGACTGCATCTCGGAATACATTGGGTTCTGCATGGAAAACACCATCCCCACTAAAGAGGTCCGCTGTTTCCCTAACAACAAACCCTGCAGGACTGCAGAGTTTGTTGTTAGAGCTTCCGGATCTTACGGAAGAGACTCAAGACCCACTTGTTCAGAGTTCACCTGAACCCTGCATAACCCTACCCTCATGCTCTTATTTGTTGTACTTCTTGGCACTTTAATCACTCTTTATCATTTGGATTTTTTAAAAGGGGCTTAATAATTGCAGTTTTCAAGGCTTTTGAGAAATTGCCTGATTGGAGAGAGTTGTTAACTATTTGCAATATGTCTATTGCTAGGAAGTCAAAAACATTCTTAAAGAGGTTGGTAGGTAAATTATCAAGGCAACAGGTGGATGGCTTTAGTTGTATCACTGTTTCCACAAGAGTTTTGACATTAAAGCATTTCATCATTGCTACGTTACTTTTGCCTGAATAGGGTGGTAGTCCAGCATAGTAGATGTGTGGTGAAGGCTGTTGTCTATAGAAGATAGAAGAGGCTGGACGTCATCCTCGATAGTAGATGTGTGGGCTATGGCATTCAGACAGTGTACCTTTCTTTCATACACAGATAACAACAATGGGCTTTATGTAAATGGTTGTTAAACTTCAAACAAGCCATTTATACTTCACCTCCAAACAACTTAAAGTCAGCTAATCAAAACGCAGGGCATAAAGGGTGTGGGGCACCAACACAAACACCTGAAACAACAACAACCTGTTTTCCTAAAGATGTGATATTCCAACTCCAATAACCAGCAACTTCCCACTTACCCCCCCCCCCCCCCCCCCCACCATGTCCATCACCTCCCCAAGTCCACCACCTCAGACTACAAACCAACCCCCACACCCATGATAAGTTCAACCCACCCTCCCCACCACCATCACCAACGATCAGGTGACCAGAGAGCAATAAAAAGGTTGAAGGTGTGTGCTTGGTGTGCCATCAAAGTTCATGTTAGCTACAACAAGTCTCCCTGTGAACGGCCCAGTCTACCACACAGTGCGTGGAGAACCTGTCACCACACCATCCACGTCACACCCCGACGGACTCGGAGAGGTCCCGCTCAATGTCACCACACCATCCACGTCACACCCCGACGGACTCGGAGAGGTCCCACTCAATGTCACCACACCATCCACGTCACACCCCGACGGACTCGGAGAGGTCCCGCTCAATGTCACCACACCATCCACGTCACACCCCGACGGACTCGGAGAGGTCCCGCTCAATGTCACCACACCATCCACGTCACACCCCGACGGACTCGGAGAGGTCCCGCTCAATGTCACCACACCATCCACGTCACACCCCGACGGACTCGGAGAGGTCCCGCTCAATGTCACCACACCATCCACGTCACACCCCGACGGACTCGGAGAGGTCCCGCTCAATGTCACCACACCATCCACGTCACACCCCGACGGACTCGGAGAGGTCCCGCTCAATGTCACCACACCATCCACGTCACACCCCGACGGACTCGTAGAGGTCCCACTCAATGTCACCACACCATCCACGTCACACCCGACGGACTCGGAGAGGTCCCGCTCAATGTCACCACACCATCCACGTCACACCCGACGGACTCGGAGAGGTCCCACTCAATGTCACCACACCATCCACGTCACACCCCGACGGACTCGGAGAGGTCCCACTCAATGCTCCGCGGAGCTTTAATTATATTTCTATTTTATTTTAATACATTTTAATTATATATATTGTTTTGTACTGTATTGTACTGCGGCTGCTGCTACGACCGAATTTCCCCTCGGGGATAAATAAAGTTCTATCTAGCTATCTATCTATCTATCTCTAACCTGTCTGTCTGTCCAGGTGTGGAAGAAGTGCACAATGCGTATCTTCACTGTGGCCCAGATGGACGATAACTCCATCCAGATGAAGAAAGACCTCCAGATGTTCCTCTACCACCTCCGCCTGGATGCACAGGTGGAGGTGGTGGAGATGGTGAGTCTCACTCCTGTGCAGCTCTATATAAGTCCTGTCCAAAGCCCTAGCCAACAGACAGGACCAGGTGCTGCTCCGGGACCAGGAATACCGCACCCTGCAGATCCATAAGGGAGGGTTTGTTTGGACCTTTCTAGGTCTTTGGTCCACTTGGGGACACCAGTCTGTTGAACACCAACACCTGTGGAGGGTAATGAAGGCTGAGGCTTTGAACTCATAGCTATGATCAAAGGGTTGTACAAAGACATTGAGTGTTTAATGGTGACCTTCTTCTGTGAAATTTTGTATGACAGTTTTGTATTCATTTTGATGTTTGCTTTGTGCATGCTAACATACAGCGGTCAAATAGCCAGTGTTACTCTCAGTGTTACTCTCTAAGTGTTACTCTCTCTGTCTCTGTCTCTGTCTGCAGCATGAGAGTGATATCTCAGCCTTCACCTATGAGAAGACTCTGGTGATGGAGCAGAGGTCTCAGATGCTCAAACAGATGCAGCTGTCTCGCACCGAGCGGCAGAGAGAGGTAAGGGTCTTCCTGCGGGCCGCTGGGTGGGAGGATGCTAGAGCTGGTCTCACACGGTTGTCCCTCCAGGCCCAGCTGATCCACGACCGGAACACGGCGTCTCACTGCTCCAGCGGGGGGCGCCCGCTGCCTGAGCAGGTCCACATGACCTGGACCAAGGAGAAGCTGGTGACTGAGAGGAACCGTGCCAGGGAGGGGGCCATGGGGGTGAAGGACATGTTCAACATGAGGCCGTACGTCTGACTCACCTGTCTGACTCACCTGTCTGTCTGTCTAACTAAGCTTACTGACCTGCCTGTTCAGCATATTTTAACAGAGATTTTGAATCTATTTGTATAACTAATCTATTTGTATACAAATGTTCATACATATACATGTGATTTATTTAGTTTGTAACTGTTGATTTTTTTACGGAAATATGAATGTTCTTTATCTCTGCCTCTTTTCTAGGGAATGGGAAAATCTGTGAGTGACTTTATTTCTTGCCATTGAAATCAATAATGCAATGTTCATTATAGTTCATATATGCTTCTCATCATCAACTTAATTATTCACATTCATCATGCACCGCTGATTAATTCATATCCAAATAATTAGTCATAAGTACAAATATAGAGCTGTAATAAATATAGATGGCTGCTCTACCTGCCACTAGAGGGCTGTTTCCTAGTAACCACTCCAACATGATGATGATGTTGTGGTTGCCTAGTAACTGCTCCAACATGATGATGATGATGATGTTGTGGTTGCCTAGTAACCACTCCAACATGATGATGATGTTATGGTTGCCTAGTAACCGCTCCAACGTGCGGAGGATGCACACGGCGGTCAAACTGAACGCGGCCGTGCTCAAGAAGTCCCAGAATGCCGAGCTGGTGCTGCTCAACATGCCAGGACCGCCCCGCCACCCAGATGGAGACCAGAACTGTATCCTACGAGTACTACTACAATACTACCACCATAGTACCCACACTAGTGCTACTACTACTACTTATACTAATACTACTAGTACTACTACCTTTACTTTTACTACTGCTACTAATAGTACCTACATCAATACTACTAGAATACTACTACTTGTAATACTACTGTACAACAAGATTACATTTACATTTACATTCAGGGCATTTAGCAGACACTTTTATCCAAAGCGACTTACAAAGAGTACATTTGTCATAGGAAGGTGAAACATTTCATTGCTGCTAATACAGTAAGAAAGTCTCCAGAACAAGTTTCAAGCATTTCAATTGCTAAGTTAACCGTTGCTAGTATACAACATCTCTGACTAAGTGCCAAGACGTACAACAAATAAGAGCATGAGGGTAGGGTTATGCAGGGTTCAGATGAACTCTGAACAAGAGGGTCCTGAGTCTCTTCTGGAGGATGGGGAGTGACTCTGCAGTCCTGACATTGGCAGGGAAGAAGAAGAAGAAGAAGAATTACTCTTTTGATCCTGTGAGGGAAATTTGGTCTCTGCATTTAACCCAATCGTGAATTAGTGAAACACTCAGAACACAGTGATGGTGAGGCACTCAGTGAGGTGAAGCACACTAATCCCGACGCAGTGAACTGCCAACAGCGGCGCTAGGGGAGCAGTGAGGGGTTAGGTGCCTTGCTCAAGGGCACTTGAGCCGATCATACTGGTCGGGGTTCGAACCGGCCATCCTCCGGTTACAAGTCCAAAGCCCTAACCAGTAGGCCGCGGCTGCCCCCAAGGGAAGGGGGTGGAGGGGATCGGTTCTCTGCTCTGTTCTCTGTTCTCTGCTCTGTTCTCTGTTCTGTTCTCTGTTCTCTGCTCTCTGTTCTGTTCTCTGTTCTCTGCTCTGTTCTCTGCTCTGTTCTCTGCTCTGTTCTCTTTTCTCTGCTCTGTTCTCTGCTCTGTTCTATTTGACCCATCCTATATTACATAGGAGCAGTGGGCTGCTATGTTCAGCGCCCGGGGAGCAAGTTGGGGTTCAGTGTCTTCCTCATGACACTACGACATGCAGACAGTTGGAGGAGGGAATCGAACTGCCGACCCTACGATTAGTGAACGACCCGCTCTACCCACTGAGCTACTGCCGCCCCAAGAGGGAGCTCGTTCCACCACTGCGGTGCCAAAACGGAGAAGAGTTGAGATTTCGCCATCCGACCTTTTCCTCCTTTTAGTGATGGTGGTACCAGTTGACCAGCTGAGGTAGTTGAATGGAGTGCTCAAGCAGGGGCGTGGTGTTTCACTAATGTTTGGAGGTAGGTAGGGACAGTTCCATTGACGGCTTTGTAGGCCAGTAGCATCATCTTGAATTTGATGCGAGCCACTACAGGGAGCCAGTGGAGGTCTTGGAAGAGGGGGGGGGGTCACGTGGGAGAATTTGTTTCGGTTGAACACGAGGAGTGCTGCAGCGTTCTGGATCCGCTGCAAAGGTTTTATCACGGTTGCAGGGAGTCCAGCTAAGAACGAGTTGCAGTAGTCGAGGTGAGAGATGACAAGTGCTTGGGTCAGGAGCTGTGTCGCTTCCCTCGTGAGGAAAGGCCGGATCCTGCGGAGACATTACCTAACATTACAACAATACTCCCTATACTACCAGTACTACTACAATAATACCTTTACTATTATTACTAGGACGGCTATAATACTACTACTGATCCGACTTATACTTATACTACCACTACTACAACCAATATAACTATAATATAATATATAATATAATATAACTACTAATACTGCTATTACTACTACTACTGCTGCTAATACTATGAATACTAATGCTAATACTACTAATACTAGCTACAGTGCGTTCCTGAACCCGGTCTCAGACATGGAGTTCCTGGAGGTTCTGATGGAGGGTCTGGACCGGGTGCTCCTGGTCCGAGGGGGAGGGCGTGAGGTCATCACTATCTACTCTTAGGTGGTTCCTGATTGGCTGGCAGGAGATGCTAAAGGAATGGTAATCGACAAGGGAGCAAATGAAGAGGAACTACAATACCCGCTACAAGAACTACAAGAACCAGAAGTCTTTTCGGTGCCCTCTGTGTATCATGCAACACGTTGGGAGGCTCTCAGCCTGACAAGTTGCCATGAAGCTAATGGACTGCTAGCGGACTGCCTAGATTCTACTGTGCTAACTTGATGCTAGCAGGCTGCTAGTTGCTAGCATACTTTACTATAAGAATAGCTCATTGTTAGCAGGCTGGCTTGTTTCCACTGATATTTCTAGTTGCTTTCCTTGGTGCTAACAACTGAGTAGTTGTTAGCACCGATGTTGGTAGGCCAGCAGTGAAAAGTGTGTTATTTGTGCTAAAACTGAGCTATTTTCTCAACATTTTAGTGGATATAGGAATGTAATGTTCAATTTATTGTCATACAATTACCACAATGTGCAAACTTTCAAAGTAAAGATTCTATTCTTACGTATATGTACAGATTCTATACTTATACATGTGGGTGTGTGTGTGTGTGTGTGTGTGTGTTTTCAGGCCACTGCTGCTCCCTTATATAACCCCCCCAACATGTTATTAATTATTTTTGTTATTTTAATGAGAGATTAAATTAGTTCTGTCATCTGTGGGAACGGACCTCCAGCCAAGATGCCTTTGTTTTCAGTTCCAAGAAACACACACACACACACACACACACACACACACACACACACACACATAGCTAGGTGTAGTGTCTAGGTGTTGTGTAGCAGCTAGCTGTAGGCCTGTGTGTGTGTGTGTGTGTGTGTTCATCCATTCTTCTCTATTCTCCTGACGAAACAGGGATAGACAGACAGTCAGACAGACTGGTTGGGGATGTTGTGTGAGGTGTTGGCTGCTGGTGTTTTCAGGAGTCAATTTTCCGAGTCTGAGAGTTTGAGTCCTGAAAGAACTAAGAGTGTCTTTGTACCGAGGTGGGGGTGAGAGAGAGTGGTGTGTGTGAGAGGGGGAGAGCAGAGGCAAAGAGTGACGGAGTTCGCTTGTTTGTTCCCCTCCCAGTCGGCAGAACTTTGACACTTTGTGGATTTCAAAGCTTGGTGGTGGATTGAAGCTGTGGACGCAGACATGGCCATCCTGTGGTAAGAACCAAGCTGCTGCAGTGAGCTGGGTATGGGGGCAGTGTGGGTGCAGTGAGCTGGGTATGGGGGCAGTGTGGGTGCAGTGAGCTGGGTATGGGGGCAGTGTGGGTGCAGTGAGCTGGGCATGGGGGCATTGTGGGTGCAGTAAGGTGGTTAAGGGTCCTGCGTAGGTGCAGTAAGCTGGGTATGGGTGCAGTGAGGTAGTCATAGGGTGCAGTGACCTGGCATGGGGGCAGTGTGGGTGCAGTAAGGTGGTTAAGGGTCCTGCGTAGGTGCAGTAAGCTGGGTATGGGTGCAGTGAGGTAGTCATAGGGTGCAGTGACCTGGCATGGGGGCAGTGTGGGTGCAGTAAGGTGGTTAAGGGTCCTGCGTAGGTGCAGTAAGCTGGGTATGGGTGCAGTGAGGTAGTCATAGGGTGCAGTGACCTGGCATGGGGGCAGTGTGGGTGCAGTAAGGTGGTTAAGGGTCCTGCGTAGGTGCAGTAAGCTGGGTATGGGTGCAGTGAGGTAGTCATAGGGTGCAGTGACCTGGCATGGGGGCAGTGTGGGTGCAGTAAGGTGGTTAAGGGTCCTGCGTAGGTGCAGTAAGCTGGGTATGGGTGCAGTGAGGTAGTCATAGGGTGCAGTGACCTGGCATGGGGGCAGTGTGGGTGCAGTAAGGTGGTTAAGGGTCCTGCGTAGGTGCAGTAAGCTGGGTATGGGTGCAGTGAGATAGTCATAGGGTGCAGTGAGGTGGTAAAGGGTCCAGCATGGATGTAGTAAGATGGCCATGGGGGCAGTGTGGGTGCAGTGAGCTGGGTATGGGTGCAGTGAGGTGGGCATGGGGGCAGTGTGGCTGCAGTTAGGTTGTAATGGATGCAGTATCTAGGTGCAGTGAGGTAGTGGGGCGGCAGTAGCTCAGTGGGTAGAGCGGGTGGACAGAGCGAGTCGTCCACTAACTGTAGGGTCGGCGGTTCGATTTCCTTGATCCCCCTCCTCCAACTGTCCACATATCGAACACCACAAATGTACTGATTGTAAGTCGCTTTGGGAGATGGAGATGGAAATGGAGGGTGCAGTGAGACTGATGCTGGTGGTTCTTCTAGCAGGTGTCTCAGGTGTCTGTCCATGTGTCTGGTGCTGTGGAGCTGGCTGTCCACTGCTGCTGTCCAGGTTACAGAAGGTAATTCTTTAGTTAAACCTAAGTTTATTATTTGTAATCACCACATAATTCCAAAACTAATCAGAAGCACCAAACATGATTGAGAATTAGAAGCAGAAAGAGAAATGTTTTATTTTTCTTAATAGCCAAATTCTTTCTTGTTTTAATTTACT
The DNA here is from genome assembly GCA_036785325.1 of Urophycis tenuis. Lineage (NCBI taxonomy): Eukaryota > Metazoa > Chordata > Actinopteri > Gadiformes > Phycidae > Urophycis > Urophycis tenuis. The sequence continues at coordinate 44,723 of JAXIVH010000054.1, read as the reverse complement.
GGATGATTTCTAACCCAAAACGCCAGTGAACATATCACTTTAACAAACACAAGAGATTAGGAGAGAGACGAGGAAATTAGTACGAGTCACAGTTGTATAAGAAGTACAATGTGCAGGAGTTAATGATTTTCAAAGAATTTACCTGGGTATGAACACTGAATTCACAGTTGAAGTTGGCGTCATCAGTAGGAACAAAACATAACATGTATAATACTAGAAAATGTAATTCCACACAAGGAATTACTTGTGCATAGGAATGAATGCCTGTAATCATTGAGATGAAATGAGTTGAGGTGGGGGTGGAACTGCTAACCCTCTGGTTGTGGAACACACGTTCTACCACTTAACCACACTTAACCACACTTAACCACACTCTACCACAGCTCTGCCGTCCAGTTGATAGCAGGAAAGCAATTAGTGGAGTCAAATGTAACAATGGAAAGCTAGGCTCAGTGATATCTCTGAGAGTTTATTTGCATTTTTAATCACAAATATCTCCAAAAGTATAAAGTTTACAAAAATGAAAAATTCATAGCACAGCCATATGGAAGTAGAGCTTTGTAACAGTTTGAATGAAATCTCTGGGTTCAGTGGTTTAGCCTATATTAATTATATGAATCCATTAATGGCACATTTTGGTGTGAAGAAGAGTAATATGACGAAGAGGGATGTCTACATGGTGCATGCACAATAATGATCATAATATTGTAAATATAATAATAGTGTTGTAATACATCTGATGCAGGTCTCACATCTCCCTGCTCTGTCTCTGCAGCTGCAGCTCATATGTGATGTTGGGATGCTTCATATTCAAATGTGACCCCAGTGTCTGTAGACAGTACACCCTACCCAAGATGCCCTACTCTTACCTTTAGGCACCCTAGAGGAAGATGCCCTACACCCTGCTTACTCCTCACTTTGGATACATCAGTTCAATACTCAGGAGGATGCTCTGACCCACATGCTGATGACCTGTGGTAATGACCACAGGTCATCAGCATGTGGGTACTGCTCTATTTATTATGAGCTATTTATTATATCTATTTATATATCTATTTATTATGAGCTCAACATCTGTACAGACTGCTCTATGTGCTCAGTAGTGCCCTCATTCCTCATCCCTAAAGGTGAACACTATAGAGAGCCCTATTAAAGGACCACTAAAGAGAGCCCTATTAAAGGACCACTATAGAGAGCCCTATTAAAGGACCACTATAGAGAGCCCTATTGAAGGACCACTATAGAGAGCCCTATTAAAGGACCACTATAGAGAGCCCTATTGAAGGACCACTATAGAGAGCCCTATTAAAGGACCACTATAGAGAGCCCTATTAAAGGACCACTATAGAGAGCCCTATTAAAGGACCACTATAGAGAGCCCTATTAAAGGACCACTATAGAGAGCCCTATTGAAGGACCACTATAGAGAGCCCTATTGAAGGACCACTATAGAGAGCCCTATTAAAGGACCACTATAGAGAGCCCTATTAAAGGACCACTATAGAGAGCCCTATTAAAGGACCACTATAGAGAGCCCTATTAAAGGACCACTATAGAGAGCCCTATTAAAGGACCACTATAGAGAGCCCTATTAAAGGACCACTATAGAGAGCCCTATTGAAGGACCACTAAAGAGAGCCCTATTAAAGGACCACTATAGAGAGCCCTATTAAAGGACCACTAAAGAGAGCCCTATTAAAGGACCACTATAGAGAGCCCTATTAAAGGACCACTATAGAGAGCCCTATTAAAGGACCACTATAGAGAGCCCTATTAAAGGACCACTATAGAGAGCCCTATTAAAGGACCACTATAGAGAGCCCTATTAAAGGACCACTATAGAGAGCCCTATTAAAGGACCACTATAGAGAGCCCTATTAAAGGACCACTATAGAGAGCCCTATTAAAGGACCACTATAGAGAGCCCTATTAAAGGACCACTATAGAGAGCCCTATTAAAGGACCACTATAGAGAGCCCTATTAAAGGACCACTATAGAGAGCCCTATTAAAGGACCACTATAGAGAGCCCTATTAAAGGACCACTAAAGAGAGCCCTATTAAAGGACCACTATAGAGAGCCCTATTAAAGGACCACTATAGAGAGCCCTATTAAAGGACCACTAAAGAGAGCCCTATTAAAGGACCACTATAGAGAGCCCTATTAAAGGACCACTATAGAGAGCCCTATTAAAGGACCACTATAGAGAGCCCTATTAAAGGACCACTATAGAGAGCCCTATTGAAGGACCACTATAGAGAGCCCTATTAAAGGACCACTATAGAGAGCCCTATTAAAGGACCACTATAGAGAGCCCTATTAAAGGACCACTATAGAGAGCCCTATTAAAGGACCACTATAGAGAGCCCTATTAAAGGACCACTAAAGAGAGCCCTATTAAAGGACCACTATAGAGAGCCCTATTAAAGGACCACTATAGAGAGCCCTATTAAAGGACCACTATAGAGAGCCCTATTAAAGGACCACTATAGAGAGCCCTATTAAAGGACCACTAAAGAGAGCCCTATTAAAGGACCACTATAGAGAGCCCTATTAAAGGACCACTATAGAGAGCCCTATTAAAGGACCACTATAGAGAGCCCTATTAAAGGACCACTATAGAGAGCCCTATTGAAGGACCACTATAGAGAGCCCTATTAAAGGACCACTATAGAGAGCCCTATTAAAGGACCACTAAAGAGAGCCCTATTAAAGGACCACTATAGAGAGCCCTACGGCCAGACACGATACAATACAAAAAATACAAATCAAATAAGATACCAAAAATAAAAAAGAATAAAAATAAAAGGTAGAGGTTAGTGGTGGCGAGGTAGGGGTGAGGTAGAGGTAAGTGGTGGTGAGGTAGAGGTTAGTGGTGGTGAGGTAGGGGTGAGGTAGAGGTTAGTGGTGGTGAGGTAGGGGTGAGGTAGAGGTTAGTGGTGGTGAGGTAGAGGTTAGTGGTGGTGAGGTAGGGGTGAGGTAGAGGTTAGTGGTGGTGAGGTAGGGGTGAGGTAGAGGTTAGTGGTGGTGAGGTAGAGGATAGTGGTGGTGAGGTAGAGGTTAGTGGTGGTGAGGTAGAGGTTAGTGGTGGTGAGGTAGAGGTTGGTGGTGAGGTAGGGGTGAGGTAGAGGTTAGTGGTGGTGAGGTAGGGGTGAGGTAGAGGTTAGTGGTGGTGAGGTAGGGGTGAGGTAGAAGTTAGTGGTGGTGAGGTAGGGGTGAGGTAGAGGTTAGTGGTGGTGAGGTAGAGGTTAGTGGTGGTGAGGTAGAGGTTAGTGGTGGTGAGGTAGGGGTGAGGTAGAAGTTAGTGGTGGTGAGGTAGGGGTGAGGTAGAGGTTAGTGGTGGTGAGGTAGAGGTTAGTGGTGGTGAGGTAGGGGTGAGGTAGAGGTTAGTGGTGGTGAGGTAGGGGTGAGGTAGAGGTTAGTGGTGGTGAGGTAGGGGTGAGGTAGAGGTTGGTGGTGGTGAGGTAGGGGTGAGATAGAGGTTAGTGGTGGTGAGGTAGGGGTGAGGTAGAGGTTGGTGGTGAGGTAGGGGTGAGGTAGAGGTAAGTGGTGGTGAGGTAGGGGTGAGGTAGAGGTTAGTGGTGGTGAGGTAGGGGTGAGATAGAGGTTAGTGGTGGTGAGGTAGGGGTGAGGTAGAGGTTGGTGGTGAGGTAGGGGTGAGATAGAGGTTAGTGGTGGTGGTAAGGAAGGGTCAGAAAGAGGTTAGGGTCTCGTGAGGGTGAGGTAGGGGTGGAAGGAGGACAAGATGATAGAATGGACTGTGTGTTGAAGCAGATGGTTCCTTTCTGAACAACAATACAGATGGTCACCTGAAATGGTGAAATGGACTGGAGTCATGCAGGATATGTGTGTTTGTGTATTTGTCTGTGAGAGTGAGTGTGTGGTACGCTGCTGGGGCCTAGGCGCGGGGGGGGGGGGGGGGGTATATGAGCATCTGCAGGGTGTCATTGCGATGTCATTCGTCACTGGGAAACCAGAAGTACAGTCCTATGTTTAGTCACTGTTGCAGTGTAAAGAGTGTAAAATCCTATGCTTAGTCACTGTTGCAGTTTAAAGTTTTATGTTTAGTCACTGTGAAGTCCTATGTTTAGTCACTGGTGCAGAGTAAACAATGTAAAGTCATATGTTTAGTCACTGTTGCAGTAGAAACAGTGTAAAGTTTTATGTTAAGTCACTGTAAAGTCCTATGTTTAGTCACTGGTGCAGTGCAAACAGCATAAAGTCCTATTCTTAGTCACTGGTGCAGTGTAAACAGTGTAAAGTCCTATGTTTAGTCACTGGTGCAGTGCAAACAGCATAAAGTCCTATTCTTAGTCACTGGTGCAGTGTAAACAGTGTAAAGTCCTATGTTTAGTCACTGGTGCAGTGTAAACAGTGTAAAGTCCTATGTTTAGTCACTGGTGCAGTGTAAACAGCATAAAGTCCTATTCTTAGTCACTGGTGCAGCGTAGACCGTGTAAAGTCCTATGTTTAGTCACTGGTGCAGTGTAAACAGTGTAAAGTCCTATGTTTAGTCACTGGTGCAGTGCAAACAGCGTAAATTCCTATTCTTAGTCACTGGTGCAGCATAGACCGTGTAAAGTCCTATGTTTAGTCACTGGTGCAGTGTAAACAGTGTAAAGTCCTATGTTTAGTCACTGGTGCATTGTAAACAGTGTAAAGTCCTATGTTTAGTCACTGGTGCAGTGTAAACAGTGTAAAGTCCTATGTTTAGTCACTGGTG
>JAXIVH010000054.1:25000-35000 GCA_036785325.1 Urophycis tenuis | reverse complement strand
GGAGGGGAGAGAGAGGAGAGAGAGGAGAGGAGTGGTTCTCAACTGGTCTGGCTTCAGGACCCACCATCACCCCTTAATGACAAGCCGCGACCCAGAACAAGAAAAAATGTCAACTTCTGAAATGTATTTAACATCGAGTCAAGTCAAGTCAACTTTATTGTCAGTTTTCATGATTGTACAGGATATACACAAAAACCGAAATGCCTTTTCCCTCGATCCCTGGTGTGAGACACACATGCAAAATATAAATATATAAAAAAATAAGTATACAAAATACAAAATAAAAGAGTAGCGAATATATACAAACAATATAGTATAAACAGTGTAAGGTGCAGTATATACAGTATGAGTAGTGCATCATGGACAGTGTATAAACAGTGTATAAACAGTATGGACAGTTATATATACAGTATGAAAAGTGTATAAACAGTATGGACAGTTATATATACAGTATGAAAAGTGTATAAACAGTATGGACAGTGTTGTTTTTTTAATAGACAGAATGAGATAGATTTATATTGAAAGTAGTTCTTAAAAATAGTTCTTATAAAGTGCCTGTGCATGGTGGTGGGGGAGAGGAGTAGTGTGCAGGTGTGTGGGAGTTGGATAGGTGGGGGTTGATGGGTGGGGGTTAAAGTCCAGGCTCTTGGGGAGAGGGGTTGAGTGCAGGTGTGAGGGGGTGAATGGGTGGGGGTTAATGACCCGAGTTTGTGGGGGCAGAGAAAGAAGGGGGGGGGTCAGTGCTGGATGGGAGTTCAGCATCCTGACCACCTGGTGGACGAAGCTGTCCTTCAGTCTGCTGGTCATTGCCTTTCAGAATCAGAATCAGATTTATTGCCAAGTAGGTTTGCACCTACAAGGAATTTGTCTTGGTGCAAGGGAAAAGCAGTATTAAAAAATATAAGTAAGTAAAATAACTATATATATATACAATGTACAATGAATATGGAACACGGAGCAGTAGTGCATGCATAGAAAAATGGTGGTCCCGAATGAGTACACACTGTGCGTTAATGTAACGCAGACGATCTGAAGATGCCACGTTAATGTAGCATGTAGGACTGTGTGGGGGGAGGGAGAGGGTCAGTGTCAGGGGGGGCTTCGGGCCTTGTTGACAAGGCTAGTGGCAGACGGGAAAAAACTGTTCTTGTGCCGTGAGGTTTTGGTCCTGATGGACCGCAGCCTCCTGCCAGAGGGGAGTGCCACAAAGAGTGTGTGACTGGGGTGGGAGGGGTTGGCCATAATCTTACCTGCACGCCTCAGGGTCCTGGAGGTGTATAGGTCCTGGAGCGACGGCAGATTGCAGCCAATCACCTTCTCTGCAGACCGAATGACGCGCTGCAGTCTGCCCTTGTCCTTGGCGGTGGCAGCAGCGAACCAGATGGTGATGGAGGTGGTGAGGATGGACTCAATGATGGAGGAGTAGAAGTGCACCATCATTGTCCTGGGCAGGTTGAATTTCTTCAGCTGCCTAAGGAAGTACATCCTCTGCTGGGCTTTCTTGATGAGGGAGCTGATGTTCAGCTCCCACTTGAGATCCTGGGAGATGACAGTTCCCAGGAAGCGGAAAGACTCCACAGTGTCAATTGTGTAGTCGCAGAGGGTGATGGGGGCAGGTGAGGCTGAGTACTTCCTGAAGTCCACAACCATCTCCACTGTCTTTAGAGCGTTGAGCTCTAGGTTGTTTCGGCTGCAGCATGTCACCAGATGGTCTACCTCCCACCTGTAGTCAGACTCATCACCATCAGAAATGAGTCCGATGAGGGTGGTGTCATCCGTAAACTTCAGAAGCTTGATGGACTGGTGACTGGAGGTGCAGCTGTTTGTGTACAGGGAGAAGAGCAGAGGAGAAAGAACACAGCCCTGAGGGGAACCGGTGCTGATGGTCTGTGAGTCGGAGATGCGTTTTCCCAGCTTCACATGCTGCTTCCTGTCAGACAGGAAGTCTGTAATCCACCTGCAGGTGGAGTCAGGCACACTAAGCTGGGAGAGCTTCTCCTGCAGCAGAGCCGGGGTGATGGTATTGAAAGCAGAGCTGAAATCCACAAACAGGATCCTGGCGTAGGTTCCTCCGGAGTCCAGGTGCTGGAGGATGAAGTGAAAGGCCAAGTTGACTGCATCGTCTACAGACCTGTTGGCTCTGTAGGCAAACTGCAGGGGGTCCAGGAGGGGGTCGGTGATGTCTTTCAGGTGTGAGAGCACAAGGCGCTCAAAGGACTTCATAACCACAGAGGTCAGGGCGACGGGTCTGAAGTCGTTAAGTCCTGTGGTCCTTGGCTTCTTGGGGACAGGAATTATGGTTGAGGTCTTGAAGCAGGCTGGCACGTGACATGTCTCCAGTGAGGTGTTGAAAATGTCTGTGAACGCTGGAGACAGCTGATCAGCGCAGTGCTTCAAGGTGGATGGGGAGACAGAATCCGGTCCAGCAGCTTCCGGGGGTTCTGTCTCCTGAAGAGTTGACGTCCCTCTCGTGGATGGAAAGAGTCGTCACCGAGGTGGGTGGGGGGGTCGAGGGGGGGACCTTTAAGTTGGGCATTGGTGGAGGTGCCCAGGCCCCAACTGAGGTGGGGGAGGTGGAGGTGATAAACTGGAGCTGTTGGGAGGTGTCATGGGGGATGGTTGTAGGACTGTCCCTTTGTCTTTCAAAGCGGCAGTAGAACTCGTTCAGGTCATTGGCCAGACGATGGTCGTTGATGGAGTGGGGGGCTTTAGGCTTGTAGTTGGTGATTTGCCTAAGCCCTTTCCAGACAGACGCAGAGTCGTTGGCTGAGAAGTGGTGTTGGAGCTTCTCAGAGTCGTTTAGCCTCTTTCACCGCCTTGCTAAACTTGTACTTCGCCTCTTTATATCTGTCTTTGTCCCCACTCCTGAAGGCCACTTCCTTATCCAACCTTAACCTTCTGAGTTTGGCTGTGAACCAGGGTTTGTCATTGTTGTAACTCACCCTGGTGGAATACAGCTGTCCTCACAGAAACTGATGTAGGACGTCACCGCCTCTGTGTACTCATCCAGACTGTTGGTAGCAGTCCTGAACACATCCCAGTCAGTAGTGTCCAAACACGCCTGGAGATCCTCCACGGCCTCACTGGTCCACTTCTTTGATGTCCTCACTACAGGTTTGCAGAGCTTTACCTGTACGCAGGAATCAGGTGGACCATGACGTGATCAGAGTGTCTGACTGTGGTGTAACAGTGATCCAGAATGTTCTCCTCTCTGGTCGGGCATTTAATAAACTGTTTGTATTTAGGGAGTTCATGAGTAAGGTTTCCTTTGTTAAAGTCACCTACGACAATAACTAAGGAGTCCGGGTTGGTACGCTCCACACACAGTATCTGGTCGGCGAGCATGCGCTGTGCGTCCTGCACGTTGGCCGACGGTGGAATGTAAACACCGACCAGAATGAATGAAGCGAACTCACGGGGTGAATAAAAAGGCTTACAGTTTATGATATAAGATTCCAGATCAGGAGAACAGTGCTGCTGGATCACCGTCACGTCCAGGGCCCTAGCCTTTTGGGGGCCCTAAACAGAATTTGATTCAAACCATTTGGGGTCCCCCTCCCACCACTGTGGAGTCACCACAATGTGAATTTAGTAGATGTGATTTCCTGTATTCTGGTTCATTTTAGGGATGGCCAGCTGGAGATGGGCCAGGGGTGGAGCCAGACTTTGTGTACATCCGGGGCTTAGTCCAGAGGGGGGTCTGGGGGTTTTCCCCCAGAAAAATTTAATTTCTAAGATGCGATTTCCTGCATTCTAGTCCCTTTTAGGGTGACCTGCTGGACACTGGCAAATCCTAAATCCCTTCTAATTCATAGCCTACATTTTTAGTTTCAGGGCCTGCTCAAGACAATACTATTTAATGGAAAGAAACAATAACTATTCGGTTGTCATAACTTCAAAAGCTTAAAAAAGATCCGGGGCTTTTGAAGTGAGATTCGGGGCTTCAGCCCCGAAAGCCACCCCCCTGCTCCGCCCCTGAGATGGACTATACCTTAATTTGTTCAGATTCATAGCCTATAACCTGACTTGCAGGGCCTGCACAGGCGAACAGATACAGCACTGGGTTTAGCTGCCCCCAAACCATAAGCCTACTTTAAAGGCCTGGCCTATATTTTGGATTCAAAGTTAAGTCCATAATTGATTATGTAGGATTCGTCAATTTCCCAACCAAGGACGGAAAAGGAGTTGACGGAAGGTTTGGCGTGAGGATTCTGGTAGCGACTGAAATTACAATAAAACAATTAAACATACCTTGATCTGACTCCATATATTGCCACACAACCACGGTTGTGCCGTTAATTACTGAAGATTATCAATACCGGGGCAGGCTAACCCCTGGATTCTAACCTTATTGTAAAGAAGAATGTCCTTCCTTCACACTTGACTTGCGCCCCTCATAGATGAATACTATTATCACTTCGTCCCCTATCCGGTTCTAGGCGGACTACTACACAATTAATCACTGGTTATGTATGAGGTTGAATAAACCTGAGTGGACATGATTATCAAGCCTGCATGTCCACCTGACTTACCAGGACCCTCACCATCCGAGCTATACCTGTGGCCATCAGAAATATAACTCACCGCATAATTAGCAAATAGCGTTACATCTCACGGTTCACTGCAATCAAAGCCGGTTGGACTAGAATATTCACCTTAGAATAGTACTTTATTGGACAGAAACAAGTTACTAACCAAACAAAAAATAAACACAGTGAGGAATGATTAATTAACACACTATAAGAAGACTATAGAAAAACATACAAAGAATACAAGACAGTGATCAGAGAATGAAGTTACCTGGGTTGTAGGAATATGGCTACACGCATGACGCGTGGGAAGTTCTGGCTACAGAAGGCTTCCTAGAGCGGGCTACACGCATGATGCGTGGGAAGTTCTGACTACAGAAATCCTCCTAGAGCGGGCTACACACATGATGCGTGGGAAGTTCTGACTGCAGATATCTTCCTAGAGCAGGCTACACGCATGATGCGTGGGAAGTTCTGACTACAGAAATCCTCCTAGAGCGGGCTACACGCATGATGCGTGGGAAGTTCTGACTACAGATATCTTCCTAGAGCGGGCTACACGCATGATGCGTGGGAAGTTCTGACTACAGATATCTTCCTAGAGCGGGCTACACGCATGATGCGTGGGAAGTTCTGACTACAGATATCTTCCTAGAGCGGGCTACACGCATGATGCGTGGGAAGTTCTGACTACAGAAATCCTCCTAGAGCAGTGTCTCCCTATTCCTTATATAGTGTTTTCTAAGTTATACAATGGCTTTGTTTACCGGACCATATGGTAATTACTTTATTATCTAAAAACCATTTGCTGTTGTTTCCCAGGGTCTCAACTGTTGCTTGACCCCCTGTGGAGATCTGGGCGTTACCTAATTTATTATGCATTGGGAACCTTAAACTCTAAGTTCTGTATAATACTCATCTAATTGCCTAATGAGACCAAGACCATTTTACTACACGTACAGTGACAATGAAAACGATACTAAACATGTTATGACAACTACATTATAAAGTAATACAATTATTTCCACATATTTTCTCCTCATTTACCTCGGTGTGATACCCTCACCCTTAGGGGGTCGGGAGGAGGTCAGTGAATTACTAAGTAAACCAACAGTCATGCATCCATACTTCCCCCTTCACCCCTTTTCCCCAAAAGGTTGAGAGTGGGTCAGGATGTGACATCGTAAAAACCAGTCATTCATTCCTCTGCAATGCCTGCAGGAAACAAACTCCCACATCCCTTACTACATCACAGATCAAGACAACAAAAAGGTCCCGGATAGATATTTTCTATTCCTACAATTACATACATTCAGGGTTCCACACAGACATTGTGTCATAAGCAGAATGTCATGATTTAGAGGGCTTTCAGATATATCACATCACATATCCTGGGATATTAACCTGAGGGGCCCCATTAAGAGAGTAATCCACCCTTGTATTAATATAGTAGTTATTTACCCCAACCTAGTGTCTTTTTAACCTTAGAGGGTACTGAAATCACACATTTATTTTTAACTCTCATATTTGAAGTGAAACTCTTAAGTGTGGTTTACTTCTTAAAACAGTCAAAATGGAATACTAAAAATGAAGAATAATAACAACAAGGGTTCAACAATGACAATTATTCCTGAAAAAAAAAAAAATAAAAATAAAAATATATATATATTTTTTTTTTTTGGGGGGGCAAAAAAAAATATATAAGCGGCCGCTTAGTTCGCTTATGCCTCGGGCCGGCCCTGGTCACGTCGTTGCACCAACCACTGTTGATGTAAAAACAGATTCCTCCACCTTTAGTTTTGCCGGAGAGTTCCGCGTCTCTGTCCGCTCTGAAGAGTTGGAAGCCTGCCAGCTGCAGCGCAGAGTCCGGTATTAAACCACAAAGCCACGTCTCCGTAAAGCACAAAACAGCGGATGAAGAAAAGTCCCTGTTTTTTCCCAACAGCAGTTGTAATTCCTCCAGTTTGTTGGGCAGTGAACGCACGTTGGAGAGAAATATACCCGGTAGAGGTGTGCATAATCCGCGCTGGCGAAGACGCACAAGCGCACTGGCACGTTTTCCTCTCCTCCGCCGTTACACTGCGTGAGCAAAGGTGAGCGCACCTTTGACCAGAATGTCCAAAATTTCCAATGTTGGGAGAATGAAAGTAGGAAATAAATCCTCTGGCATTGTTACCCTGATGTTCATGAGCTCTTCTCTGGTGAAAGAGCTCCGGGTGCCATCGCAAAAAACGGAATTAAAACACAAACAAAACAAAACAAAACAACGCGCACCAACACACTGAGGCGACCGTCTGCGGCGCCATCTTGGTGATGCCTTGAGACTCCTCATTCTCCTCCCAGAGGGCAGGAGGTTGAAGAGGCAGTGGAAGGGGTGGGTGGAGTCACCCGCAATGCTGAGTGCTTTGCGGGACAGGCGTGTACTATATACTGTATGTCCTGGAGGGAGGAGAGGGGAGCACCGATGATCTTCTCAGCTGCTCTCACTATGCGCTGCAGGGTCTTCCTACAGGATGCAGTGCAGCCGCCGTACCACGCAGTGATGCAGCTGGTCAGGATGCTCTCGGTGGTTCCCCGGTAGAAGGAGCACATGATGGGGGCAGGTGCTCTCGCTCTCCGAAGTTTGCGGAGAAAGTAGAGGCGCTACTGAGCTTTGCCGGCCAGTGATGCGGTGTTGCAGCTCCAGCAGAGGTCCTCAGTGAGATGCACCCCCATGAACTTGGTGCTGCTCACTCTCTCCACAGCAGCACCTTTGATGGTCAGTGGGGGGTGCTGGGTTAGGCTCTCCAGAAGTCGACAACAATCTCCTTCGTCTTCTGCACATTGAGAGCGAGATTGTTGTCTCTGCACCACTCGGCCAGCTGGCTCACCTCTTCCCTGTAGTTTGACTCATCGTTGTGGTTGATGAGCCCCACCACAGTCGTATCGTCCGCAAACTTGACGAAGAGGTTGTTTCTGAAAGATGGAGTGCAGTCGTGGGTCAGCAGGGTGAAGAGAAGGGGGCTGAGCACACATCCTTTGGGGGCCCCTGTGTTCAGCATGATTGTGCCTGATGCGTTCCTGCCGACCTGGACTGCCTGCGGTCTTCCGGTCAGGAAGTCCAACAACCAGTTACACAGTGAGGTCTGCAGTCCTAGACAGTCCAGCTTCCTGATCAGCTGCTGAGGGAGGATTGTGTTGAAGGCTGAACTAAAGTCAAGGAACAGCATCCTCACATACGACTCCTTGGTCTCCAGGTGGGTTAGGGCTGAGTGGAGGACGGTGGAGATTGCATCATCAGTTGACCTGTTGGCCCGATATGCAAACTGGTATGGATCCAGTGAAGGGGGGAGGATGGATCTGATGTGCTGCATGACCAACCCCTCAAAGCACTTCATGAGGATGGGGGTCAGTGCAACGGGGCGGTAGTCGTTGAAACAGGATGGAGAGGCCTTCTTCAGTACCAGGATGATGGTGGTGCTCTTGAAGCAGGTAGGGACAACAGCTTGGCTCAGGGAGGTGTTGAACATGTCTGTGAGGACATCTGTGAGCTCCTCTGCACAGTCCTTCAGCACACAACCAGGAATGTTGTCAGGGGGCGACATGTCGAAGTTTTCCTTGAGCAAGACACTGAACCCCAACTTGCTCCCCAGGCGATGAACATGGCAGCCCACTGCTCCTATTTACCATAGGATGGGTCAAATGAACACAGCAGCCCACTGCTCCTATGTACCATAGGATGGGTCAAATGCAGAGAACGAATTTCCCTGCTGTGGGATGTATAAAGTATAATAAAAAATAAAAATAATAAAAAAATAAAAAATAAAAACAAAAAAATGGCTGCAGGAGGCCCTGCAGCCATGCGAGCTGCAGGGCCTCCTGCAGAGGGATCTCCTCACACTGGCTGGAGGCACAACACCTGGTCATCTGCAGGGGGTGGTGACTTCTGTGCTGTTGTCAGCTTCAAACCGTCCAAAGAAGTTATTTAGATTGTTCTGCAGAGTGGTGTCACTGTCACAGGTCTGTGGTCGGGGTTTATAGTCCGTGATGGTCTGTATCCCCTGCCACAGGCTCCTAGTGTCTCTGCTGTCAGTGAAGTGGTTGGATATCCTGCTACTGTACTGCCTCTTTGCTAGCCTGATGCCCCGGATCAGGTTGGCTCTTGCTGATCTCAGGCCAGCCTCATCACCTGCTCTAAAAGCAGCATTCTGGGCTCTCAGTAAACAACGGACTTCCCCCGTAGCCATGGTTTCTGGTTGGCCCGTACTGTGATGGTCTTGGTGTCTATGACATCATCAATGCATTTGTTGATGTAGGCAGTAACAGTGTCCGAATACTCCTGAATGTTGGTGTGTTGGTTGTAGGTGGCTGCCTGCTTAAACATGGCCCAGTCAGTGGTGTTGAAGCAGTCCTGTAGTGCTGAGGAATCACCCTCTGGAAGCACCCTCTGTACCTGCTTCTGGACCGGTCTGGTGACTCTGACCTTAGGCCTGTATGCTGGCATTAGCATAACAGTACTGTGGTCTGAAGCACTGAGGTGGGGGAGGGGTGAGGCCTTGTATGCTCCTCGCTGTGTAGACCAGGTCCAGAGTGGTATTGGTACACATGAGGAAAGACTGACTTGAGGTTGGCGTGGTTGAAATCACCAGTTACAATGAGGAATCTGTCTGGGTGGGCTGTCTGCTGGTCACAGATGGCGCTGTACGGTTCACTCAGTGCTTTGTCTCTGTCATTGTTGTTGCCGCTGGGAGGGATGGAAATAGCCACTAGCAGGATGGCAGAAAGCTCCACTGTACTAACTGTGCTATTGAACTATTAACTATTAACTATTAAACTATTCACTTATTCAGCCAATGAAAATAGACGGCAATCCTCTGCTTAAAAAATCGTCGCACAGGATTTTTTTCCTAACGTTTTTTTTTGCCCGGACAAAGGTTCGCGACCCACTTTGGGGTCGTGACCCACCAGTTGAGAACCACTGCTCTAAACCCATCTCTAACTCCCCATCAGTCCAGAACCTGGTGGGCCCAGGACCAGACCCAGCAGACCCCCGGGGTTAGTGTCAGGGTCATCTGGGGTCCAGCAGTCCTGCTATGTTAGAGCTCAACCTCTGGGAGGAGACGAGGGATGTTCTCCAGAGACCTCAGGAGGTCTTCGTCTTGGTGTTCTGTCCTCCTGCAACATGATTGCAAATACAAATATGAAGCTGGGAAGGGACACATCACACACACACACACACACACACACACACACACACACACACACACACACACACACACACACACACACACACATCACACACACACACACACACACACACACACACACACACTATCTTGCTACTTCTGTTTCTTCTCTCTCTCTGTCTGTATTTCTCTCACCTTCTTGAGGTTGAGAGGGTGAGCAACTTCAAATACCTGGGGGTCCACATCAGTGATGACCTCACATGGACATTCAATACCACACAGGTGGTGAAGAAGGCTCAGCAGCGG
>JAXIVH010000054.1:10000-20000 GCA_036785325.1 Urophycis tenuis | reverse complement strand
TCTAACCCCTACCTGCTCCTTAATGACCTGTCAAACCCCTACCTGCTCCTTAATGACCTGTCTCTGTACTGTCTAACCCCTACCTGCTCCTTATTGACCTGTCTCTGTACTGTCTAACCCCTACCTGCTCCTTATTGACCTGTCTTTGTACTGTCAAACCCCTACCTGCTCCTTAATGACCTGTCAAACCCCTACCTGCTCCTTAATGACCTGTCTCTGTACTGTCTAACCCCTACCTGCTCCTTAATGACCTGTCTTTGTACTGTCAAACCCCTACCTGCTCCTTAATGACCTGTCTCTGTACTGTCTAACCCCTACCTGCTCCTTAATGACCTGTCTTTGTACTGTCAAACCCCTACCTGCTCCTTATTGACCTGTCTCTGTACTGTCAAACCCCTACCTGCTCCTTATTGACCTGTCTCTGTACTGTCTAACCCCTACCTGCTCCTTAATGACCTGTCTCTGTACTGTCTAACCCCTACCTGCTCCTTAATGACCTGTCTTTGTACTGTCAAACCCCTACCTGCTCCTTATTGACCTGTCTCTGTACTGTCAAACCCCTACCTGCTCCTTAATGACCTGTCTTTGTACTGTCTAACCCCTACCTGCTCCTTAATGACCTGTCTCTGTACTGTCAAACCCCTACCTGCTCCTTATTGACCTGTCTCTGTACTGTCTAACCCCTACCTGCTCCTTAATGACCTGTCTTTGTACTGTCTAACCCCTACCTGCTCCTTAATGACCTGTCTCTGTACTGTCTAACCCCTACCTGCTCCTTAATGACCTGTCTCTGTACTGTCTAACCCTACCTGCTCCTTAATGATCTGTCTCTGTACTATCTAAACCCTTCCTGCTCCTTAATGACCTTTGTCTGTACTGTAACCCCTACTTGCTCCTTAATGACTAGTGTCTAGTGTCTAACCCTTACCTGCTCCTTATTGACCTGTCTCTACTGTCTAACCCCTACCTGCTCCTTAATGACCTGTCTCTGTACTGTCAAACCCCTACCTGCTCCTTTATCACCTGTCTCTGTACTGTCTAACCCTACCTGCTCCTTAATGACCTGTCTCTGTACTGTCTAACCCCTACCTGCTCCTCAATGACCTGACTCTGTACTGTCTAAACCCTTCCTGCTCCTTAATGACCTGTGTCTGTACTGTAACCCCTACCTGCTCCTTAATGACCTGTGTCTGTACTGTAACCCCTACCTGCTCCTTAATGACTAGTGTCTAGTGTCTAACCCCTACCTGCTCCTTAATGACCTGTCTGTACTGTCTAACCCCTACCTGCTCCTTAATGACCTGTCTCTGTACTGTCTAACCCCCTACCTGCTCCTTAATGACCTGTCTGTACTGTCAAACCCCTACCTGCTCCTTATTGACCTGTCTCTGTACTGTCTAACCCCTACCTGCTCCTTAATGACCTGTCTTTGTACTGTCTAACCCCTACCTGCTCCTTAATGACCTGTCTCTGTACTGTCTAACCCCTACCTGCTCCTTAATGACCTGTCTCTGTACTGTCTAACCCTACCTGCTCCTTAATGATCTGTCTCTGTACTATCTAAACCCTTCCTGCTCCTTAATGACCTTTGTCTGTACTGTAACCCCTACTTGCTCCTTAATGACTAGTGTCTAGTGTCTAACCCTTACCTGCTCCTTATTGACCTGTCTCTACTGTCTAACCCCTACCTGCTCCTTAATGACCTGTCTCTGTACTGTCAAACCCCTACCTGCTCCTTTATCACCTGTCTCTGTACTGTCTAACCCTACCTGCTCCTTAATGACCTGTCTCTGTACTGTCTAACCCCTACCTGCTCCTCAATGACCTGACTCTGTACTGTCTAAACCCTTCCTGCTCCTTAATGACCTGTGTCTGTACTGTAACCCCTACCTGCTCCTTAATGACCTGTGTCTGTACTGTAACCCCTACCTGCTCCTTAATGACTAGTGTCTAGTGTCTAACCCCTACCTGCTCCTTAATGACCTGTCTGTACTGTCTAACCCCTACCTGCTCCTTAATGACCTGTCTCTGTACTGTCTAACCCCCTACCTGCTCCTTAATGACCTCTCTGTACTGTCTAACCCCCTACCTGCTCCTTAATGACTGGCCTCTGTATTAATTGTTGAACTAGAGCAGTAAGGACGGGGCGACTGCAGGGTGAGCCACTGCTTGTGTCCACCAGGTGGCAGTGGAGGGCGACGAGGTCCGTCTATATATGGACTGCGGGGAGGCGGAGCTGAGAGTGTTCGAGAGGGGGGGGGCGCGCCTCTCGTTCTCTCCCCACTCAGGAGTCTTTGTAGGGAATGCCGGGGGGGTGCGGCTCCACAAGTTTGTGGTAAGAAGTGTGTGTGTGTGTGCGCGCTCCTGATGTGTGTGTGTACCTGATGTGTGTGTGTGTTTGTGTGTGTGTGCGCGCTCCTGATGTGTTTGTGTACCTGATGTGTGTGTGTGTGTGTGCGCGCTCCTGATGTGTGTGTGTAACTGATGTGTGTTTGTGTGTGTGCGCTCCTGATGTGTGTGTGTGTACCTGATGTGTGTCTGTGTGTGTGTGTGTGCGCGCTCCTGATGTGTTTGTGTACCTGATGTGTGTGTGTGTGTGTGTGCGCACTCCTGATGTGTGTGTGTACCTGGTGTGTGTGTGTGTGTGTGCGCTCCTGATGTGTGTGTGTGTACCTGATGTGTGTCTTTGTGTGTGTGTGTGTGTGTGTTTGTGTGCCTGATGTGTGTGTATACCTGATGTGTGTGTGTGTGTGTGTGTGTTTTTGTGCGCCTGATGTGTGTGTGTGTGTGTGTGTACCTGATGTGTGTGTGTGTGTGTGTGTGTGTGTGTGTGTACTTGATGTGTGTGTGTACCTGATGTGTGTGTGTGTGTGTGTGTGTGTACCTGATGTGTGTGTGTGTGTGTGTGTGTGTGTGTGTGTGTACTTGATGTGTGTGTGTACCTGATGTGTGTGTGTGTGTGTGTGTGTGTGTGTACCTGATGTGTGTGTGCGTCTCACCTCTCTCCCCAGGGGTCCATCCAACAGCTGGTCATCAGAGCCGACCCCAGAGCAGCTGAGGAGCAATGTGATGAAGATGACCCTTATGTATACAAACCTACTGACACACTCATATGTACACACACACACAATGTACACACACACACACTCATATGTACACACACACACACACACATACACATACACACACACTCAGATGTACACACACACACACTATGTACACACGCGCACTCAGATGTACAGACACACACTACGTACACACACACACACACACTCAGATGTACACACACACACTATGTACAGACACGCACTCAGATGTACACACGCACACTACGTACACACACACACACACACACACTCAGATGTACACACACACACTTAGCTGTACACACACACACTATGTACACACACACACACACACACACACACTCATATAAACACACACACACACTACGTACACACACACACACTATGTATACACAGAGACTCATATGTACACACACACACTCAGATGTACACACACTCATATGTACACACACACTCAGATGTACACACACACACACTATGTACACACACACACACTCAGATGTACAAACACACACACTATGTACACACACGCACTCAGATGTACACACGCACACTACGTACACACACACACGCACTCAGATGTACACACGCACACTACGTACACACACACACACACACTCAGATGTACACACACACACTCAGATGTACACACACACACATATAAACACACACACACACTACGTACACACACACACTATGTATACACAGAGACTCATATGTACACACACACACTCAGATGTACACACACTCATATGTACACACACACTTAGATGTACACACACACACTCAGATGTACACACACACATTCAGATTTACACACACACACACACACACTCAGATGTATCACACACACACACACACTTGTGGCACATATGCCTTACGTGTGTGTGTGTGTGTGTGTGTGTGTGTGTGTGTGTGTTTGTGTGTGTGTGTGTTTGTGTGTGTGTGTGTGTGTGTGTGTGTGTTTGTGTGTGTGTGTGTGTGTGTGTGTGTGTGTGTGTGTGTGTGTGTGTGTTTGTGTGTGTGTGTGTGTGTGTGTGTGTGTGTGTGTGTGTGTTCGTGTGTGTGTGTGTGTGTGTGTGTGTGTGTGTGTGTGTGTGTGTGTGTGTGTCTGTGTGTGTGTCTGTGTGTGTGTGTGTGTGTGTGTGTGTCTGTGTGTGTGTGTGTGTGTGTCTGTGTGTGTGTGTGTGTGTGTGTGTGTGTGTGTGTGTGTGTCTGTGTGTGTCTGTGTGTGTGTGTGTGTGTGTCTGTGTGTGTGTGTGTGTGTGTGTCTGTGTGTGTCTGTGTGTGTGTGTGTGTGTGTCTGTGTGTGTGTGTGAAGGCGTCTGGTGACTCCAGCGGGGATGACAGAGAGACAGAGGAGGAAGTGATGAAGATCAAGGAAGAGAAGAAACACAACACACACCAGGTACACACACACGCACAACTGGTTGTTACACTGGTGTGATAGATGTGTGTTGGGCCCTGTGGTACCAGTACAACTGGTGTGATAGATGTGTGTTGGGCCCTGTGGTACCAGTACAACTGGTGTGATAGATGTGTGTTGGGCCCTGTGGTACCAGTACAACTGGTGTGATAGATGTGTGTTGGGTCCTGTGGTACCAGTACAACTGGTGTGATAGATGTGTGTTGGGCCCTGTGGTACCAGTACAACTGGTGTGATAGATGTGTGTTGGGTCCTGTGGTACCAGTACAACTGGTGTGATAGATGTGTGTTGGGTCCTGTGGTACCAGTACAACTGGTGTGATAGATGTGTATTGGGCCCTGTGGTACCAGTACAACTGGTGTGATAGATGTGTGTTGGGCCCTGTGGTACCAGTACAACTGGTGTGATAGATGTGTGTTGGGTCCTGTGGTACCAGTACAACTGGTGTGATAGATGTGTGTTGGGCCCTGTGGTACCAGTACAACTGGTGTGATAGATGTGTGTTGGGTCCTGTGGTACCAGTACAACTGGTGTGATAGATGTGTGTTGGGCCCTGTGGTACCAGTACAACTGGTGTGATAGATGTGTGTTGGGCCCTGTGGTACCAGTACAACTGGTGTGATAGATGTGTGTTGGGCCCTGTGGTACCAGTACAACTGGTGTGATAGATGTGTGTTGGGTCCTGTGGTACCAGTACAACTGGTGTGTGCATTCAGCCCTCCCATAACCAAGAAGAACCCCCCTGTCTCTCCCACTAATCTCTCTGTCTGTCTCTCTCCAGCAGGAAAAGGAAGGGGTACCCGTGCAAGCTCCACCCACTGAAGCTCCAGAGGCGGTGCCTAATCAGTATTCTGGTCAGCTGACCTCAACAGAAGCCAATACGGGCTTAGATCTGAGAGGTGGGCATGTTCAATATGACTTTTTTTTCAGATGGTGATGATCACATGTGATGTGTCATGTGATGATCACCGGTGATGTTATCCTGTGTCCAGGCCCAAACCAGACCCCAGACTCAGGAGAGAGTAGCCAGAGTTCAAAGGTAAACATTTTGTTTTAAAGGTGAATGTGAATTAGTCCTCATAGGTCACAGCATATTACCAAAGTTTCAAGTACTTTATTGTTAAATGTGCAGCATCACTTAGAGTCAGTCATACTGTACAATGACATGATACAGTCATACTGTACAATGATATGTTACAGTCATACTGTACAATGACATGATACAGTCATACTGTACAATTATATGTTACAGTCATACTGTACAATGACATGTGTTGGATGAGGCCCGTTCAACATGGAGGGAAAATCAAAGAAAATGGTCAAATAAAATAAAATACAATATAATAAGTACAGTATAACAATAAAATCAGGGCATCACAGATCTAGTAAGAGCAGCAATGGAGAATGATATGAAGCAGCATTGGAGAAACATAAAGTCCATGAAAGCATGTAAGTATTTACATCATTCATTGACAGGAGAGTTGTACATGAGTTGTGATGGAAGCAGTGGTAAGATGTAATACAGATGTGCAGGAGTAAGGTGCATAAGATGTAATACAGATGTGCAGGAGTAAGGTGCATAAGATGTAATACAGATGTGCAGGAGTAAGGTGCATAAGATGTAATACAGATGTGCAGGAGTAAGGTGCATAAGATGTAATACAGATGTGCAGGAGTAAGGTGCATAAAGGCAGGGTGGTGGTCCCAGCTGCTATTGCAGGCTGGTATTAGCTTGGTTAACTGTTAGCTAACTAGAAACTAAAAATCATGTAGTTACAATAGGATGATGTAGTTACATGCAAAAAAAAGATGTAGTTACACACAGTAACATGATGTAAAGTAACGTGATGTGATTACATATAGTAACATGATGTAGTTAGACATGAAGTAACATGATGTGATTAAATACAGAAACATGATATAGTTAGACATAAAGTAACATGATGTGATTATATACAGAAACATGATGTAGTTAGACATGAAGTAACGTGATGTGATTACATACAGTAACATGATATAGTTAGACATAAAGTAACATGATGTGATTACATATAGTAACATGATATAGTTAGACATAAAGTAACATGATGTGATTACATACAGTAACATGATGTAGTTAGACATGAAGTAACATGATGGGATTACTTATAGTAACATGATGTAGTTATACATGAACTAACATGATGTGATTACATACAGTAACATGATGTAGTTAGACATGAAGTAACATGATGGGATTACTTATAGTAACATGATGTAGTTATACATGAAGTAACATGATGTGATTACATACAGTAACACTGTATGTAATCACATAGACATGAAGTAACATGATGTGATTACATACAGTAACATGATGTAGTTAGACATGAAGTAACATGATGTGATTACATACAGTAACATGATGTTAGTTAGACATGAAGTAACATGATGTGATTACATACAGTAACACTGTATGTAATCACATAGACATGAAGTAACATGATGTTAGTTAGACATGAAGTAACATGATGTAGTTACATACAGTAACATGATGTGATTACATACAGTAACATGATGTAGTTAGACATGAAGTAACATGATGGGATTACTTATAGTAACATGATGTAGTTAGACATGAAGTAACATGATGGGATTACTTATAGTAACATGATGTAGTTATACATGAAGTAACATGATGTGATTACATACAGTAACACTGTATGTAATCACATAGACATGAAGTAACATGATGTGATTACATACAGTAACATGATGTAGTTAGACATGAAGTAACATGATGTGATTACATACAGTAACATGATGTTAGTTAGACATGAAGTAACATGATGTGATTACATACAGTAACACTGTATGTAATCACATAGACATGAAGTAACATGATGTTAGTTAGACATGAAGTAACATGATGTAGTTACATACAGTAACATGATGTGATTACATACAGTAACATGATGTTAGTTAGACATGAAGTAACATGATGTGATTACATACAGTTACATGATGTTAGTTAGACATGAAGTAACATGATGTGATTACATACAGTAACATGATGTGATTACATACAGTAACATGATGTTAGTTAGACATGAAGTAACATGATGTTAGTTAGACATGAAGTAACATGATGTGATTACATACAGTAACATGATGTGATTACATACAGTAACATGATGTTAGTTAGACATGAAGTAACATGATGTTAGTTAGACATGAAGTAACATGATGTAGTTACATACAGTAATATGATGTTAGTTACATACAGTAACATGATGTTAGTTAGACATGAAGTAACATGATGTTAGTTAGACATGAAGTAACATGATGTAGTTACATACAGTAACATGATGTTAGTTACATACAGTAACATGATGGTCTTACTTCTTGCCCCCAGGTGGTCCTCAGAGAAGACCCTAAAGGAGGGAGAGGAGACCCAGGACCTGCAGGCCCCTCTGGTCTCCCTGGCCCCTCAGGCCCCTCTCCTCTTGCTAGGGGAGGGGTGCTTATCGAAGCCCCGGCTCAGCCAGGCCCTCAGGGGCCATCGGGCCCCACAGGACACCCGGGACCCAGTGGAGGTTCAGGAAGAGACGGACAGAAGGTCAGTCTCTGCATGAGGCTTTGCTCCTGGTTCTGTTAGTTAAATATTAACCAGAGTATAAGGGAGACTATCCTAACCATGTATACACTGTTTATTGTATTATATTTTACTGTTTCTTTATTCAGGGAAGCAAGGGAGAAGTTGGAGAACCAGTAAGTCCCACCACCTAGCACCTAGCCACCTAGCACCTAGCCACTTAGCACCTTAAATATGACTCATTCAGTGTCAGTATAAAGGTGGCAGCTCTACGAGGATCTATGTGGTGTTTCCATGCCTTTGAGCCACTGCGTGGATTCGTTTGGTAGTTGGTTGGTTTCCTTAGTAGATTCTGAGTCACTGTGTCTCTCAGGGCCGGAGAGGAGCTCAGGGCTCCCCGGGGCTGGCTGGAGCAGCTGGGGCCAAAGGGGAGAAGGTAAACATCCAACAACCTGCCTTTACCATCTACTGTAGCATCCATCCTTATGTCTCTCCATCATCCAGCATCCATCCTCATGTCTCTCTCTTTCTCTTTCTCATCTATGTTACCAGGGAGACCATGGTGTGGGGTTACCAGGGCAACCAGGCCTCCCTGGCCCTCCAGGACCTCCCAGATCACAAATTGTCCCTGTGAGTGCTCATTTATCTTAACACTAACCCTTAACTTAGCCTTAACTTTTATTTCAACTTCACCTTAACTTAACTTTAACCTAAACATAACTTAAGGGGGCATTTAAAGGGAGCATTTAGCAGACACTTTTCTCCAAAGCGACTTACAATCAGTACATTTGTGGGGTTCGACATGTGGACAGTTGGAGGAGGGGGATCAAGGGGTTCGTACTGCTGACCCTACAGTTAGTGGACGACCCGCTCTGTCCACCCGCTCTACCCACTGAGCTACTGCCACCCCCTTAAACTTAACTCAACTAAACTTTAACTAACATTACCTTAGCCTTAACTAAATCTTAGCATAACCCTAACTAAGCTTAAGCTAACTTGAGTGGTACCCTGACCAACCATAAGATGGCCCTAACTAACCCCCCGTCATCTGCTCTGTGTTCAGTACGGAGTGGACGCCCTGGGCTCTGGGTCTGAAGACCTGGAGAGTGAAGACGCAGAGCTGCTCAGGGTAGATCACATACACACATGGATAGCTGAAGGGAACTTCAGGTACTTCAGGTTCTCACAGGAAGCAGATTTAAAGACTGATGAAGTCATGTCCTACAGGGCCCCCCCGGACCCCCAGGACCCCCCGGTCCCCGAGGACCTGACCCTCTGGCCCCGGGACCCCCAGGACCACCTGGAGCCCCAGTAAGAGAAATACCAATCTGTTGTGGAGACATCTCTGTAGCTTCTAGTTCCTTTAGTTTCTATAGGTTAGTGAGCCATGAATAACCAAGACAACACAAGCCAGGACTAGAAGCCCATTCAGATCAATCTGAATCTGTTAGAAATGTGTGTGTTATGGAACATTTGTCATTGTGAATAATCAAAGAAGTCATTAATCCTTCATCCTTCATCTCCATGGTTCCCTCCTCCTCCTCCTACTCCTCCTCGTCCTCCTAGTCCTCCTCTTTCACCTCTCCTCCTCCTCCTCCTC
This sequence comes from Urophycis tenuis, assembly GCA_036785325.1. Lineage (NCBI taxonomy): Eukaryota > Metazoa > Chordata > Actinopteri > Gadiformes > Phycidae > Urophycis > Urophycis tenuis. The sequence continues at coordinate 10,313 of JAXIVH010000054.1, read as the reverse complement.
GTCATCCTCTTCCTCCTCTCCTCCTCCTAGCTGGGTGAGAAGGAGTTCAGAGGTCCTGGAGGTTCAGGTCTCAGTTCAGAGTTCAGATCTAGTTCTAGTGCTGGTTCTGGTTCATGTTTGGATCCAGACCATGGGTCCCGCTGTAGTCCTGGTCTGGTTTCATCCCAGTGCAGGGGTCTGGACTGCTGTGTGAGACTGTTAGCAGGCTTTGTGTGCACCATCATGCTAACATGCCAACAGACTAAGATATCTTTCTCATCTTAAACACTCTTCACACGTGCCAGTCCTCTCAGACTATACTCCAGGACACACC
>JAXIVH010000054.1:0-5000 GCA_036785325.1 Urophycis tenuis | reverse complement strand
TATTTTTACAGCTTTGGGGAAAAAGCTGTTCTGTATTCTGCTGGTTCTGCCCTTGATAGACCTGTAGCGTCTCCCCGAGGGCAGCAGGTCAAACAGGGCAGAGGCAGGGTGGGAGCTGTCTTTGGTGATGGTTTGTGCTCTGCTAAGGCAGCGGGAGGGGTAGATGTCCATCAGGGAGGGGAGAGGGCAGCCAATGATTCTCTGTGCTGCCTTAACTACTCTGTGCAGCCTCTCCCTGTCTGCAGCTGTGCAGCTGCCATACCAGACAGTTGATGTAAATGTCTGTGTTGATAGAATAATGTTAGAAATAAAACCAACCTTGCATGGCATTGCATTTTGAGGGCCTTGTGTCTCAGCAGCAGCGTTATACTTCCTGGTAGTAGGCTACGGCAGTGGCGGAATGATATTACCTAGGTTACCAGCAGTGATTAGTATTTTTGCATAATGATTACTAGAACTGGTCTTACAGCTGTCTGTAATTTCACCACAGGGCGAATCTGGGCTCCCAGGCAAGGTAGGAGGACTCTCATGACTTTGAAGCTATTGGCAGGGTTGGTTTGTTGGGGTGTTTCACTGTGTGTCTCACAGTGTGTCTCACAGTGTATATCTCACTGTGTGTCTCACAGTGTCTGGTGCCTCACTGTGTGTCTCACAGAGTGTCTCACTGTGTGTTTCACTGTGTGCCTCACTGTGTGTCTCACAGAGTGTCTCACTGTGTGTCTCACAGTGTCTGGTGTCTCACTGTGTGTTTCACTGTGTGTCTCACAGTGTCTGGTGTCTCACTGTATGTTTCACTGTGTGTTTCACAGTGTGTCTCACAGTGTCTGGTGTCTCACTGTATGTTTCACTGTGTGTTTCACTGTGTGTCTCACAGTGTCTGGTGTCTCACTGTGTGTTTTACTGTGTGTTTCACTGTGTGTCTCAGTGTCTGGTGTTTCACTGTGTGTTTCACAGTGTGTCTCACAGTGTCTGGTGTTTCACTGTGTGTTTCACAGTGTGTCTCACAGTGTCTGGTGTCTCACAGTGTGTGTCACTGTGTGTTTCACACTGTATTTCACAGTGTGTCTCACAGTGTCTGGTGTCTCACTGTGTGTCTCACTGTGTGTCTCACCGTGTCTGGTGTTTCACTGTGTGTTTCACAGTGTGTCTCACAGTGTCTGGTGTCTCACAGTGTGTGTCACTGTGTGTTTCACACTGTATTTCACTGTGTGTCTCACAGTGTGTCTCACAGTGTCTGGTGTCTCACTGTGTGTCTCACTGTGTGTCTCACAGTGTCTGGTGTCTCACTGTGTGTCTCACTGTGTGTCTCACAGTGTCTGGTGTCTCACTGTGTGTCTCACAGTGTGTCTCACAGTGTCTGGTGTCTCACTGTGTGTCTCACTGTGTGTCTCACAGTGTCTGGTGTCTCACTATGTGTTTCACTGTGTGTCTCACAGTGGGCCCTCATTTATCAAACGAGTGTACGACAGAAAACGGGCATAAAATGGACGTACGCTCATTTCCACGTTGAGCTTGGCATTTATCAATTTGAACGTGAGCGCAGGCTGCGATGAAATCTCACCTCAGGTCTGAGCTCGTGTACGCAACTTTTTCGAGTGCGACCAGTGGCGAGACATGGCAAGAGTCGGACAACTTTTTCTTCACCTTATTCGGAATAAAATAACTTTAACGCAATGCAAACAATAGCCTATAGGTCAAATGTGAAATGTTTTAAGATGGATCAATTTAACACCAATTTTACATTTAATTAAGTATTCAATTAATTATTTACCTCTTCCGTAGCCCGCTGAACATGGGACACACTGTTGACTGCAACAGTGATTTATTTCCATAAAGCGTTTTTTTTTGCTTGCCCTTAATTAGATTAGATTAGATTCAACTTTATTGTCATTGTGCAGAGTACAAGTACAGGGACAACGAAATGCAGTTGGCGTTCTAACCAGAAGTGCAAATGAGCGATAAAGGTGCGGGTTGAAATGCAGAAATGCAAAATAAGGTGCAGAGTGCAAAATTGAAACACATCAAAAGTGGCGGTAGTTATTAAAGTGACGGTAATTAACGGTAGTTATTAAAGTGACAGTAAACAGTGCAGGTGGAGGTAGTGATCGTTAAGGTAGTAAACGGTTACTAACACCAGCAGAAACAGGCTGTAAACAGTATTAAAAAAAAAAAAAAAAAAAATTTAAACAATGTACAGGTAGTGCGAGTAATAGTAATATAATAAAAGAAGTGTACAGGTGGTGCAATAGTGCGCTAGTGCAATACAACGGAACGGGTACAACAGATGAATGTGCATGGATTGTATGGATATGGGGGTGGCGGGTGCAACGGCAGTTGAGAATAAATAATACAATAAATAACATTACTATAAATAATATGAAGTATGTCCAGGGGGGTGAGGGGTGGGAGTGCTGGGTGGGCAGGGGTGAGTGTCCTTGGGGGGGGGGGGGGGGGGCATCAACAAGTGACACGAGTGTCTCCATTTCTGTTTCTGAAAAAATCCGCCTCTTCTTTGCCGTTGGATGTTTCTCCATGTCGTAAAAGTTAGGGGCGAGACTTCTTTTATAGGGGCGTGTTACGTAAATTACGATCGATCTCAGCCGCCGTATTTATCAACACCAAGCTCCTTCGTACGCTGGGATTGGTGTGATACGACACGTTTCGTAAATCTCACGTGGGTCCTATCGTAAGATGAATCATGCGTTCAGATTTGCGCTCATTTCTACGTTCGTTTGATAAATGAGAGCCAGTGTCTGGTGTCTCACTGTGTGTTTCACAGTGTGTCTCACAGTGTCTGGTGTCTCACTGTGTTTTTCACTGTGTGTTTCACAGTGTGTCTCACAGTGTCTGGTGTCTCACTGTGTTTTTCACTGTGTGTTTCACTGTGTGTCTCACAGTGTCTGGTGTCTCACTGTGTTTTTCACTGTGTTTTTCACTGTGTGTCTCACAGTGTATGGTGTCTCACTGTGTGTTTCACAGTGTGTCTCACAGTGTCTGGTGTCTCACTGTGTTTTTCACTGTGTGTTTCACTGTGTGTCTCACAGTGTCTGGTGTCTCACTGTGTTTTTCACTGTGTGTCTCACAGTGTATGGTGTCTCACTGTGTTTTTCACTGTGTGTCTCACTGTGTGTCTCAGTGTCTGGTGTCTCACTGTGTGTCTCACAGTGTGTGTCACTGTGTGTTTCACACTGTGTTTAACTGTGTGTGTCACTGTGTGTTTCACACTGTGTTTCACTGTGTGTGAGTGTGTGTGTGTCTGATGGTGGGTCTGGTGTCTCACAGTGGGTCTGATAATTGCAGGGAGAATCCGGGGATCCAGGACCTGAAGGGCAGCCTGGTCTGGCAGGACTGCCAGGAGCCAGGGTGAGTACTGCTGCAGGGCTTCTAACTAGAGAACCACAAACCTGAGTACAACTACCAACGAACCTGAGCAGACAGTGATCCTCTTGTATCTCTGTCCTCCTCCAGGGCGTTAAGGGGGAGAAGGGCCACGCAGGACTTCAGGTATGAAGCTGTGACCCACTCATGAGTTTGAAAGTGTTATCAGAGGACGATGGCTGACGACTTGTGAACCTGGTTGTGTGTCCAGGGGGGGCGTGGTGAGGACGGGCTGAGTGTCCAGGGGCCACCTGGAGCTCCTGGGCCCCCAGGACCAATCATCAGCTTGCAGGAAGTATGTGTTCATATATAGAACTATGGGATTAGAACCCATGACCTTATGCTTTTATCTGGCTTAGAATCTATGACTAAGTGTTCTATGGGTTAGCACATGACATTTTTTTGTGGTTCTATTGGGTGGGAACCTCTGGCTTCATGTGTGGTTCTATTGGGTGGGAACCAATGACTCTGTATGCTGTTGTTCTCAGCTGCTCCTGACCGACACTGAGGGAATGTTTAACTTTACGGAGATCAGAGGACCTCCTGGCCCAGAGGTGACACACACACACACACACACACACACACACACACACACACACACAGAGCATACTGTCGGTGCTGCTAACGTGTGTGTGTGTGTGTGTGTGTCTGTGTGTGTGTGCGTGTGCGTGTGTGTGTGTTTCAGGGTCCTGAAGGCTTGCCCGGCAGAGCAGGATTTCCTGTAAGAACCCTCACCCTCAACCTGTCAATCAAACACCTCTCAGCCCCGAGCTATAAACATGACCAGCACACCTGCTCCCCCCTTCCTCATCACATGGAGTCAGGACCTGTTATAACAGGACTGGAGTAGCTTCTTGCTCTCCCCATCCATCTTGTATTGTGTATATGTATATCCATGTGTATGTATATATGTGTACATTGATGTTATCTCTCAGGGGCCACGCGGGCCGAAGGGCGATGGGGGTCATCCTGGAGTCCAGGGGCCTGCAGGTCTCAAGGTGAGCAATACTTAGAATAATATTATTGATATCATGAATCATCATGTATCATGATATCATCTATCATGAATATAATGGAAACTGGTTTCCAAGGTATTTTGTGTTTCTTGTCTATATATTTTTTTACGTGTTCTGCAGGTATATCGCTAAATGTTATATTTCTATGTGTTCTGCAGGTATATCGCTAAATGTTATATTTTTGTGTTCTGCAGGTATATATCGCTAAATGTTATATTTCTGTATTCCGCAGGTATATCGCTAAATGTTATATTTCTATGTGTTCTGCAGGTATATATTGCTAAATGTTATATGCCTGTATTCTGCAGGTATATCGCTAAATGTTATATTTCTACTTGTTCTGCAGGTATATATTGCTAAATGTTATATTCCTGTGTTCTGCAGGTATTTCGCTAAATGTTATATTCCTGTGTTCTGCAGGTATATCGCTAAATGTGATATTTCTATGTGTTCCAGGGAGACAAGGGAGAGCCTGGTGTGACCATTGCTGCAGATGGCTCCCTGGTGTCAGGAGCCAGAGGCCCCCAGGGGCCCAGGGGGATCAAGGTGATCAGTATCACTCTTATCACTATTAGTGACTAGAATAGAATAGCCTTTATTGTCATT
>JAXIVH010000539.1:0-75685 GCA_036785325.1 Urophycis tenuis | reverse complement strand
GCGTGCAAATTGCGAGGAGCGCTACGTGTGCTGTGGGGCGTGTGAGACGTTAGGGTCTTTTAGAGACCCCCCCCCCCCACCCCACCCCAATCCCCAGTGCAGCAGACACTTGAAAAGGAATATACGGACGAGCAATAAAAAAAGTTTTCGTAGACAGTAAAACAGACTGTTATACTTTAGAATTGGAGTAAGACAAGAATAAGACCATAATAACCCTAACTATTAGCATGAGGCCGATATGTAAAACACGTGCAACATGTGCGGGCCTCGACTCTTTTCTCGGGCCGACCTTGGTTAAGGCTGATGCAAACGGAAAGGATGTGGGAATTACATGTGATTTTAGACATTTGGCCTACATGGATACATTTCAAAAACCCCTTATTTCCTTATTTAGTCTCATTTTGGCACGTAAACAATTCCGAAATGACCTCGCACACTATTCCACTATTCCATGCCTTCCAGGTACACGTGGGAGTGTTAGAATTGTGAGGCAAGACTGCCACCCTGTGGACAAAAGAAAAACACATCCCATATCGACAATGTCGATAATTTAAGCAGTATTCAATTTCTAGTTTATCAGTTGCTGGAAGGCAGTAATCGGTCAGTCACGGGCACATTCTCTGCCTGGTTTTGCACACTGAAGTAAACAATATCAAACTGAATACACATAAAAACAGTAATGCAACTAAGCAGAAACCAGCCCCTGACCGCGTCTACACTACAACCCCAACACCTGTTCCAGCACAGAGGAAGCAGCCGCCTTCGTCTCCAAAGGTCACACGAATGAATCACTTCAGGGTAGCAAGAGATCTTACAGCAAAGATCATTTTAATGGTCCCAAATATTCTTAACAACTAAGTGTACACTCATGTAAAAGAAAATGAGAAGATATGACAAAATGTATCACATCTAGGATTCCACTCAATCTTTAATCAAGACGGGATTACAAATTTTCCAAAAAATCTGCAGTTTCAAAGGGCAAAAAAAGGGTAAAACTAGCTCAACCTACTGAGGTCTTTAAAAACCTGTTCAAGTGCGACAGAAAACGTCCTGAACATTTAAAGGCAGGTCTTTTTTGTTGTTGTCGTTTACAAAAAAAACAGGAGAGAGTGTCAACTGAAAGAACGAGCAGGGGTGAGGGAGGGAGGGAGGGAGGAAGGGGGGGAGGGAGGGAGGGAGGGAACGAAACTGCTGGCTTTTTTGTGTTTTTTTCCTCCACAGAGAAAGAACGTCCGCTGAGCAACCACAACCACGACACCGATGACATCATCAAACGCCAAAGGCTCCCCCCCCTCCCTCCCCCCCCCCCACCCCCCCACCCCTCACTGTGCCGTGTCCCGCCCGGTCCTACGAACTAAGTTTTTAAAAAATAAAAAGACAAAAACAAAACAAAACAAAAAAAACGAAGAGGAGAAGAACCAAAAAGAGGAGGCAGAACACCCAGCGCAGGAGGAAAGAAGAGAGAAAGGAAAACCCATTACAGGTTGGACTCTTGAGGGGGGGGGGGGGGGGGGAGAAGGGGGTCAAGTGGTGGTTCTGGTCCTTAATTGGCCAACCCGTTTGGGTTAGTCTGTGATGTCCTTCCCTGAGTGGAGGGGGGTGGGGGTGGGGGGTGGGGGAGTCGCAGGGGGGGGGGGGGGGGGTGGGGCGGGCGGGACGGGGGCAGTGGGCCGTGTCTTCCGAGAGCGATGAAGTCACTAACCCTGTTCGGGTGACAAGTCTGTGACGCCTGTGTGTGTGTGTGTGTGTGTGTGTGTGTGTGTGTGGGTGTGTGTGTGTGTGTGTGTGTGTGTGTGTGTGTGTGTGTGTGTGTGTGTGTGTGTGTGTGTGGGTGTGTGTGCGTTTTGTTTACATATGAGTCAGAGTGCGCGTTCGCCGTGTTGGCTTTCCTCCAGTTACCAAGCGAACGTTTTTGCGTCCCGTATTGTTCGTGACTGCCATAGCTACAATCGTCTTCTCTCCGCACCCCCCCCCCCACCCCACCCAGCCCCACCCCCACCCCAGCCCACCCCGACCCCGCTGCCCCCCCCCCCCCCCCCAGCTCCACAGTCTCCCCCCCCTTCTGGTCCTCCTCACTTCCCCTGTGGCCTCCGCACCTCGTCTTCTGATTGGCACTTGTATAAATTGGGTTCACGTCTTGAGGACGCTGCGGTCTCTCACGCCGTCCTCTCCTCGTCCGGGCGCCGTCTGACCAGGCAGCCGCGCACATGTCATCTTTTTTTTTTTTTTCCATTCGTTTTTTTTTTTTTGTTACAAGTTTGATCATGCTGTGGTAGTCAAGTCAATGCTGCTGCTGCTGCTGCAAGAGTCTGGCGGGAGAAGCGGGGGGGGGTGGGGTGGGGGGCGGGCCGGGGAGCGCTGCGCTGGTGGGCCTCTCTAGGAGCTCAGCTTGGACTTCTTGGTGGGAGGCAGCGGGTCCTCTTTACTCTCCCCGTCCTCTTCCTCGTCGTCGTCCTCGTCCTCGTCATCGTCGGGGTAGTCCACCAGTCCCACCAGCGCCCCCTGAGGACGCGCAAGCACACGACAGGCCGGGGTCAGATAGTGGGGGGGGGGGGGCCTCATTTCATGAGGCCGCACCGTACTCTGGTTTGTTGAAGGGCCCGTCGCTAAAATGACCAAATTAAGTACTCGGTTGGAATCGGGCTTTCAAATCGCTGCGTGGAACGTATTCAAGCGCGAGTCAATTAGGAGTGCATAATTGTCTCGCAGATGAAAAATTCGTCTTCATCTCTTGCAGTCGATGTAACACTGGTGTAAAACACCGTCTAAGTTTGCCTTGTGAAATGCAAAAGACGTAAATTCGGATGGCGACCCCTATTGCAAGAGAAGCTGCGTGAAAATATGACTAATTATGACTAAACACAGGGTTTTCCAGATAAGCTTCCCGTTTGGACCTTCATGATGGCCGAGTAAGATTACATCACATAAACAAAAGCATGTGACTAACACACAAGCACACACACACACACACACAAGCACAGACACAGACACAGACACACACACACACACACACACACACACACACACACACCCCTTCTCCTTTCATCCAGTTAAAGGGGCATGAGCTGCAGTGACCGCTCATTCAAGGATCGCAGCAGACGCACGAGGACGCCTACAGACTTGCCTTGAAAAGGGTTTTGATCGCACCGCCCTTCAGAAGGGCGTTCTCTGTTCCGTAACGACCGCGGCGCCCTACCTTGGTGGTGACGGCCGCGGCGGGCGGCGAGTTCCGGAGCCCGACCCCGGGGAGCCCGGCGAGCCCGGGGAGCCCGGGTTGAGCGAGGCGGAGGAGGGCGGGCTGGACAGGCTGCTCTTGGTGGAGCCGGAGAAGGAGAGCTTGAAGCTGGGACTCTGTCTGCCCGACAGGCCCGACTTGCCCAGGACCTCCTTGTCCTCAGAGTCTTTCACTGGTGGTGGGTGGGTGAGGGGGGGGGGGGGGGGGAGTGAAGGAGGGGGGCAAAGAGAGGACATGTTTCAAGACCTAAGCCTTTACCCGGCCAGAAGTGCACCCTGAAAAGATACAACCAAAACAAGCCCACTGAAGAGAAGAGAGAAAACAAAAAAGACTCATTGTGACTGGACTGGTTCTGTGTTCCCACAGCCTTGCAGGACTCTGGGTAGCATGTGGACTTGGCGACAGGCTTTTCAGTGCTCAACATGCCGAAGTATAAGTGCTAGTTTAGCGTCAGCCAATGCAACCTGCAGACGCTTGTCCTCCCCATATGTCATTGACATTGGCGTGTGACACTGTGGCATGGGAGTGGCGAGCGTGGGCTTGGCCAGACGTAAGCGGAACAATGTTGGCCTGAAAGCGTCGCCCTTCAAACCTCATCTGGCCAGAGCACATTATTATGGAACACCGTCGGCCATCTCTTGTGCAAAAAAAAAAAAAAAAGTGTGCAGACATAATATTTACTTCACCAAGTCACGGTTTGGGTCTTGCTGCTCTGCCGCTGACCACATGTGTGGGCACTCTGTCTTTCCTGACAGACGCTGAGCCAAGGGCCGGCCAAGGACCGGGCTCTATTGTCACAACCTGGGCCACCGCATACCTCCCTCTGCAACTTTGGTGACAGCTTCTTTCAACGGTTCCCAAACTTTTCTGACCTGTGACCCATTTTTTTTTGTTCATCTTTTAGGTGTGTGTGTGTGTGACAAGTCTGTGACGCCTGTGTGTGTGTGTGTGTCTGCGCGGATCGGCCGGAATCTTCTGTCCGAGCCCGGCCCGACAGAACAGTAACTGAACCCGACCCGAGCCTGACAGGCGTCAAAGCCTTTTTTTTTTTTTTAGGGCAATAAAAATGTCAAATCGCGCAGCTGTGACCGAGCCCGACCCGAAACCCGAGCATAATTCCTAATATTTGTCCAAACCCGACCCGTTGGGTACCGTCGGGCTCGGGTCGGGTATCCATCCTCCAGCGTGTGTGTGTGTGTGTGTGTGTGTGTGTGTGGGGTGACTTCCCCCCGAGGCAAAACCCGGACATACACTTCTTCCTCTCCATGAACTTGCTGATGGGGTCCATGAGGTCCTCCTCGCTCTTCATCTTGTCCGACGGCGGCACCACCGCCTCTCCGTCCTCCAGGTCGTCCTCGTCCGTGTTGAACCACATCTCCTCCTCGTCCTCCAGCGTGCGGGCGTCCCGCCGGAACCGGTGGTTCCTCAGGATGGAGCGCATGCTGGGGTACAGAGGGGAGGTGCAGGGGGGGGGGGGGGGTGTCCGTCAGACTCATCGTGTGTGCTTCCGAGCGGTCAGGTCCGTTCCCAGACTTGAGGGGGGCCGACAACCAATTTAACACCGGTGCTGTTAACGGTTGGATATTTATTATAGAGATCCCAATGTACTTGGTTTCCATAAAAACTAAAACTAAAAACTAAACAAAAATGGGGTTTGGTGCATTATATGGGGAGATGGATGATTCAACACAGATCCTCATTTAAAAGTGAAAACTCCCGACTGGAGAGTGAAAGTCAGTGGAGTGCCTGCCATGTATTGGCCTTTAAGTGCATCTGAATGTACACCAAGCAGCTCAGTCTTTTCTCGCAGTCAATACAATGAAACCGATGCTGGCAAACATCTATGGAGATCAAACATTAACTACCTAACACTGAACAAAATTGTCTAAATAAATGTCAATCGAAAATGATGGGCCCCCACAGACATTTCTGGATAGTCTTGCATACACTTTGCATGTCTCAATTGTCAACGTTCATTTCCTTCAACCAAACTCAATGCACTTCCACTTATAAACCATCAAATGCTCTCAAATGGCTGCATTAATGCCATTTGGTGGTCTTGCAACACCATGAGATTATGTGCATAGCATGGCACGCTGGCATCACATGCCATACCAGAACTACGCCGACGACAAAAAAAACACAGCAGCAATAATGGGGGTCTGCTGTTTTTATTGGCCACATAGCAAAATAGTATGGTTATTTTTCCAGCTCACTTAACTGGTACCCACAACAATCCTACGGGACCACTGACTACTGCATCACTTTAGTACCGCCAGAGGCACTCCAATGGCAATTCTGTCCCAACGAGACTCCCCACCTCTCCATGAAGTGATTGCTCTGAGCCCACTATGCCATCACCCTCCCCTGACGTCAAGTGAAAGGCACAGTGCACCGAGCGCTTGCCTGCCGTCCCCCAGCTCACCTGTCCAACTTGGGGTTGTCCTGCCTCTCCCGCTGCTGCTCGTAGCGCAGCTTCAGGCCCTTGAAGGTCTGGACGTAGTCCACGTCCTCCAGGGCCTTCCAATAGTTCTCTACTATGTGAGCAGTGAGAGACTTCACATCCTCCTAGGAGCAATGGGAGGGGGAGAGAGGGAGATAGATGGGGAGAGAGAGAGAGAGAGAGAGAGAGAGAGAGAGAGAGAGAGAGAGAGAGAGAGAGAGAGAGAGAGAGAGAGAGAGAGAGAGAGAGAGAGAGAGAAGAGAAAGGAAAAAGGAAAAACGGGGTAACGGGGGAAACAAGGGAGGCAAAACTCACAATTTGGAGTTGAGTCAGAAGGGGGGGTAATAAAGTAAAAGAAAAAGGGAAAACAAGGCAGGGGGAAAAAAGCAAGAATAGAGGGGGGGGGGGGGGGGGGGGGGGAATTAAAGAGAGGAGAGATCACACCAAACTTGTTAGACGTGCACAACAGTTTCCAAAAAACATAGGTTCAACAATTCAACAAGAGGATCGATTGTAAAAAAAATCAACCGACACAATGGCGGGTCTGAGTGGGGGGGGGAGACACTCACCACACGGACATACTCGAACATCTCGATGATGGCCGAGTTCATGAGGTTGTAGCGCGAGCCGTTGCTGAGGAAGGCCTTGACCACCGGCTCAAACAGGAAGTTCCTCATGATGTAGCGGTTGTAGAACTCGTCCTTCAGGCCGATGATCCGTCGCATGAAGCGCAGGGCGCCTGGGAGCGCGAGAGGACAGAGGGGGCAGAAAAGCAAATAATGAGGCCCAAACCCCATAACAAAGCAACTGTGCACACCCTGAGTGGGAGGGTCTGTTTTTTGCGGCGGGGTGCAGCGCGGGTGACTCACACAGGGCCAGGAAGGCGTGCTGCGAGGCGGTGAGCACCAGCACCCTCCGCAGGATGTCCTTGTTGATGATGTAGTTCTTGATGTGGTAGGTGTGGTGCTCCACGCAGAACGTCAGCAGCTCCAAGATCAACGCCAGCAACTGGGATGTTTGGAAGTCATCTGGTGGGAGGTGGTGGCCGTGGCGGTGGCATCAGTTGTTTTTTTTTGGGGGGGGGGGGGGGGGGGAACATTTGGATCAGTTTAGAAAGCGTTGCGTGCGCCCGTTTCCGTTTGAGCCAAAAACAAACAGAGGTTAAGAAGAACTAAGAACCTGCGCTGCACTGACCTTTGCTCGGCTTCTCCTCGGTGGTGTTGGCCAACAGCGGGGCGGAGAGGACGTGCATGCAGTGCTTGTAGAAAAAACTCAGGAACTCCGTCTTCTCCGTTTTCTGGGTGGAAAACAAAAGCCAGACGCCAGCCGTTAAAAAAAAAAGGGTCAACCTTGTTTGCGTGGCGTCGTAAAGTAGAGAGATTAGCTCCGTTTAAAAAGGGTTTAATTAAAGTCAAGATCTTCCCGACACCGGACAATCGGTGTACACAGGTATATATATACGACTGGAATACAAAAGTGTGTCGCATGTTTTCCTCCTGCCAGAGCGGGTGAAATCTCACCGTTGATTCATCTCGGTTTTAACGTGCAACTTTATCAGAGGAACTGTGGGCGGCGAAAAACACAATGTTCAGTGCCACGCGTTCGACGGGGCCATTTCTCGCCACATGCATAATTCAACAACATTTAATGCCCTCGCTTTTGGCGCGGCAATTATTTATCGGGTTTTTTTTGTTTTTTTTACACAAAGTGCATTTGGCACAAACGGTCCGTGTGCGTGTATATCATCCGACTTGGCTTAAGGCTTGCAACCACCGATTCCCGCTCCGTAGTGGGAGTGAGGCGGAACGGGTTGTGGCCGGGCAGCGGGGGGCTTTATTCTAGTTTTGTTTAGTTTAGTTTATTCGACAAACCATTGAAATACATGTCGGTACAAATCATGCATTAAAACCGTGTCAAGGATAGCACAAAAAGTCATAGACTTATTTCCATTGTGGTCCTTGATCTTAACGTACATATACAACACTTAAAACGCATAGCACAACACAACACTTAAAACACATAGCACAACCTCATAAAACTACATGACACATTACTCAAACTCAACAACCCCCCCCCCCCACCCCTACCTACCCACCCATCAGCCTACCTATTCTTGAATTTGAGCTAAAAGCCATTTCCTGACATTCCCTTTAAAACTGTATGGGCTTGGGGGGCGGGGCTTACATTGGCGGTGGCCAGCATGTTCTCCGGATCCACCAGCGTGCGCAGCAGACCCATCAGCTGCACGGCGCCGCCCAGCTCCGGGTCCGTGTCGCAGATCATGTGCTCGATGATCAGGTTGATTAGCAGGATGTCCTGCACGGTGGACAGAGAGAGACACGCGCCATGATTGCAAACGCTTGACGTTTTTCGAGCACGCCGACACATATCTTGGGGGGGCGAATAATAAAGTGATTGGATTAGAGTAATGTATGGCCCGCCGACAGGGACGTGGTGCACATCAAGAAGACATGTACAAAAAAAAAAAGGTGTACGCAAATACAACACCACAAAACTACTTACACACAATTTACAACCAATCAAACACGGGTTAAGAAGTAACGAGTGCAGTGAGGTCAATGGCGAGTGTGTGGGTGTGTGTGTGTGGATGCGTCAAAACAGTATAACGCCAAATGGCTCAACACATACGCTAAATACAAAGGAAGGTGGCAAATCGATTTGGTCCTGCTTACTCTGAAATGGAATAGCAAGACACAGTGTCAAGTAAACCCACCCCACCACCACCATCAACAACAACAACAACAGCAACAGCAGCAGCAGCAGCAGCAGCAGCAGCAACAACAGAGCAAAGCATTGCCGATGGTGCACGTCGTCGTCGCAGTCGCGCGATACTCACGTCATCGTTCTGCTGGGACTCCTGCATGACAAACTCTCGTACCATGGAGGGGTTGTACTCCACCAGGTAGGAGAAGATGTCGGTGGCCGCCCCGCGCACCTGCACATCGTCCATACCCTGTCGGGGACAGAGACAAGAGGCCCCCCCCCCAGGGCGTTGAGACTTGGCGAGAGTTGGCCACCAATACACTCTGTTTTGTTTTTTCTATGCTTTGATTGGACGGACTATTAGTAGAAGGCAAGAAGATCAAAGAGCAGCCGCGTGACGTCACGCAACGCCACGTCTCCATACCGAGAGTGAGATATCTGTGCGACTAATGGCAAAAAAAGAAAAGAAAAGAAAAAAAGCACACATTTCGTACCAGAAGGAAACAGCTGCAGATGCCATGGCAGTAACGTATGGCTGCGTTTTGCTAAAGCCCCAGCTAAATGCCAAACCACACATGAGGCAAACAAGCCAATACTGAGCATTAGCACCACCCACACATACTCCCCATTTGCGCACAAGCGCGCGCGCGCACGCACGCACACACACACACACACACACACACACACGCACTCTCTCACATTTCAAACAAACGGGAACTAGTTCGAACAAAGTAGAAAACACATCCATGTGTATCACGTAGCCAAAAAAAAAAAAAACAACCCCGTAGGTTTATATACCAAACAGCAGTGGTGTAGTCTTTCGGATGCATCGGCCGTATGGAACCGCGGTACTCACCAGTATGACCTCTAGTGCTGGGAGGATGCCCATGTTGGACAGCGTCTTGAAAAAGGCGTCTCTGTTTTGAGGTTGTAACGTTTGTGAGAAAGCGCAGAACTCCTTGAGGAAGTTCACCTGGAGACGACAGGGGAGGGAGGGACCACAACAGCGGTGAGGAACACGTGTCAAAACACCAGACTGGGGGGGAGAAAGGCCTGATCGGCGATGCCCACAGGACGGTTCCCCTCGTCCCCCCCCCCCTTGTTTCTAGCTCTTCCTCGCTTACCAGCTCGTGTCGCTTGTCATCCTCGGTGGCCTCGTCCGTGAGCTGGGCGAAGAGGTCGGTCAGGAACTTCTCGTCGTCCTGGTGTGAAGATGGTGAGCAGAAAAGATAAGAGGGGCGTTGAGGAGGAGCAGGAGGAGGAGGAGGGAGCAGCCCCGGTTGAGGCCGTCCACCACCACCACACTCCCACCGCTAGTCTCACAGATCGGGGGGGCTGAAGGGGCCCGGCCCACGGCTCTGTCAGCAGGCTGGGATGCATCGGGTTCGGATGCATCTGCACACGGCGGTGGCGGCGGGAGAAGCGACGCCGCGACTGCCATGAGGTGTGCACACGTCTATGAAACCCATTCCACAGTCGGCTTTCCAAATATAAATCCACACGGTTGGATCTTCTTCAAAGCGCAGACCCAAGTAACTTAGGACAGACAGACCAAAAGAAAAAAAAAAACGGAAAAAAAAAACGAACGAACGACAACAACAAAAAGCACAGCTGCAATTACTGCTCCATGACCTCATCTTGTAAATAGTTGAATTGTCCAACAAAGTCTCTCACTTTCCAAAACAAAGGCAAGTGCCAATTAAGAGTCCTCAGCTAGCTTTTGGCCATGAGACTATGGGGTTCATTGGAGATGCAGTCGAATGCCTAATGTTGTTTCAAATGTTCAAAGTTGTTTAAAACAAAAAAGTTCAGGTGAAGACATCGGCATGAGAAAACAAAGTCACCGCGGCATTCAAAAGATTTTTTAATTCCTCAGCATTGTTCAATTCACCACCATTTAATCATCTCTTCAACAGAACAACATCTAAATGAATGAAAACCAAGAAATAACATTATTACAGAGAATAATAGGCTCCCTGAGGCCATCCCACATTTGTTAACAGTCCAGTAGTATTTATTGTATAAAAACCTGAAAAGCTCTCATCTTAGTTTATAATCACATAGAATATCACGTAGTTCTTACACCTTGTAATTTGATTCCGAAATCCATTATTTAAAGTTCATAGAATTGAAAGCCACTTGTTCTGCCAATAGCAGTATGGTGCCAGCATCCTCGCTGAAATTACTGGAACACTGTACAGGCAGGCTTGTTAGTTTTAGGCTCATTGCGTGCCACGTCCTGGCCCGTGGTGCTTTAAAAAGACAACGGAGCAGGCCGTATCAGCTGTGTCTAAACCTCTCATTGAGTCCTAACAGGGAGAACAGCATGCCATGTTTCAGTTTTCCTAGAGCTCAGCGCAACCGATTTACAAAACACTTCTTCGTCTCCACGGAGACGACCATACATAAACACTGCTGAGTTGACACAGTACAAAAACAAAAGGTCACACGATGATAAAAGACTATCAGACAAACTTGGTGACTGAGTAGAAAGCACAATCTTCCGCTCATCCTGACTACACATCCATTCTTACATTAACCTGACTCAAGGTCACCCTGCAGGCAAACACGTCCTGCGTGTTCTTTAGTGCATTTGAGTGATTTGTTCAGATCCATGTGCTTGTCATTATAAATGCCTGTTCTACAGAATGAATGAATGTTGTCAAGAAGCTCACAGGGGGGTTGGGGTGGGAGTGGGTGTGTGGGGGGGGGGGGGGGGGGGGTACATGAACAAACAAACACACAGCAGCAGGCCCCGGTCTCACCTGAAGCATGCCGACGATCTCCACCTTGTTGAAGAAGATGAAGGAGTGCAGGGTGGACAGCATGTTCTCCTCAAACACAGAGGGCGTGGGCAGCACCATGTCCTGGATGTACTGCACCCGGTACGTCTGGTGGATCTTCTGCCGCAGCTCCGGGTCCGAGATGGGGATGACCTCCTTGAAGCGCGCCGTCTTGGTGAGGAACTCCCGGTGGCGCCGGGGCTGCGGCAGCGCCGGGTCAAACTCCAGGCAGCCGATCACGTCCATGATGCACTCCTCCGAGAACATGACCTCAAAGAGGGCCGTGCGGTTGAGCAGGAAAATGCCCTTGATGATCTCGTACAGGTGGTGGAGCCCCTCGTGGTTCTCCAGGTCCTCGCACACGCGAAACAGCTCCAGGAGCTTGCGGATGTAGCCCTCGTTCTCCACGGCCAGCGCCAGCTTCTCGCGCCGCAGCGGCGACGGGAGCGACGAGGCCACCAGCTCGGCCAGGTCTTCCAGGCGGTTCAGTTCGCACGGCGGCAGCTCCAGGCCCGGCGATGACATGTCATCAAAGCGCTCTTCTTCAGATTCGTCCACCACTTCCTGGGTGATGTCCACCGACGGGTCTTTTCCCTGAACCTGGGCAGGGGGAGAAGGGACGAAGGGATTTGATTTTGTGAATCGGGTGACAGTAGAAATAAACTGTTTACAGGGCCTTTAAACAAACAAGTCTTTTAAACAGAACAGACCCTTGACAGTAAATCTGTGCACATGGGGTGCACGGGGTCACAGCAGCACTAACCTGGCATATTTTCTCCCAGATCTCATCGCAGCCGGCCTTCTCCTGAAAACTGAGTGCCAGATCGTAGTTCTCAGCTTCTGACCACACTATTAACGTGTCCTGATCACAAAGCAAATTCAAAATAAACATGTTATATTACATTCAATTGTGTCACTGACATATTACAATTCATTTTATAGTCTGACCTGTTGTTTCTGGTATGCTGTGTTTGGATTGATCTTGGACTCCAAGAGAAGGGAACCTGTAAGGCAACAAGTAAATCTGATGATCGAATGAACGACAGAAGATACCACAAAAATCCTCATAAGGTTAAGTATGTTATTGTTTATGTGTGAGTGATACATTACATCAGCCTAAATAACTCCACTAACAGTAAATCATGGCTAAAAGAGCACCTTGAGAGTGCAATGTTGTTTCTCTAAACTTACCATCACTCTCTGCTCGCACCAGCAGAGAAGTGCCTTTCAATCTTTCGACATAAGCCGAAGAGACGTGCCCTGTCCCACGGTCGTCCCATTGTCTGTCCTCATTGAGGGTATAAACTTTAACTCGGCGACGGGTGTCCGTCATCCTGGCAAGGTGGCTGTTATCGGTCCCACCCCTAACCTTAGCCTTGACTGTCTTTCCCACGTAATATCAGACTCAAAATTAAGTTACACCTATCAATAACAACGCAATTTTAGCTTGCTGGGGTCAACCGGACGAACGGCTCGACAAAACAGTCCCAATGCAGGAGGGCTGTTTAATCAGACAGTCGACTGATAAAACTTCCAAATCGGAATATTCTGAAATCTCTAAAAAGGATGTCCGGCGAAGGCTACATTTACCAATTTAATTCAGTTTGATTAACATTCTAGCAAACGGTGTATGTCGGGCATATTAAGGCTAGCTTTCCATCGATGTTTACTACAGACGAATGTTATAATACACGTGTGAGGGAAAAAAACATTCGGAATTGGATCACCGGTTTCTGCTCACTAATATTGGATACACAGTCTATCGGTACAATCCGAAAGCTAGTTAGCGATGTTGGCTATTTAGGTTAGCTAGCCAACCCAGTACATTGAATAGCTAGCTAGAAAGCTAACTGCCTACGCTCAACATTTTCCACAATAAGTAAACTTTAATACCGGCGAGAAAACAATTACATAACGGTAACATCATTCAACGTCTAGCGACCACAAACAGTGTAATCGATAAACCAACGGTTACAATTATGTGTTCCAATAATACGCTAGCAGGCTAACATTAGCTGCTATTTCTTGCCCCAGTGTTCCGCCATGTTCTGGCTCGGGGCCGTGGAGAGACTCGTCTCTCCTTATTGCTTTCCGTGCATTCCAAAATATGCAGATATACAGTAGGTGTGCAGTTCCTTCACGATTACGCTTTACATGATAGTGCTATATGCCATTCATACGAGACGGCTTGCTTAGATAATTGCTAACAACCCCCCGTGAGTATTCGGCCATCTTGGGTCCCTTCAGAGTCAGTACGGGGTTTCCAGCACAGCAACAACAGGGCAGACCGCCACATTTAAAGAAACAGTACATAACTCTCACCCGACTTCAGTTGCACCCAATACATACATTATGAAACTATTTATTCGAACTCATTACGTTAAACTGTGGAACATCAATTTGATTATGACATCATTTATTTCACCGCTGTACTAATTAAATGATGTGATGCCAAAAGTCAGAATGAGAACAATATTTTATTTGGAAACACTCAAAACAGAACAAAAATACAAAACCTGCATTTCAGAAAAAAATGTGGTATAGTAACTAGGCTACAAAACGGAATTTAGCTTCCCTTGAAATAAAAAAAAAAACCTGTGCAGCCACATTAAAAGAAACACCCATATCTGTTCACAGCAGCCTATTCTACAGGTACAAAAACATGTCAAATAGTGCTCATATAAACTGACCACACATTTAAAATAAACCAATATCCAACAACAAAAAAAATCAGTTCCAAATACGACTCATGGAGCATTTCTATCCTTTAAAATTAGATTCCACTTTGCCAATAAGTAATGTATGCCAACCCCCCTCCCCCCCCCCGCCGCACTCAATTATAGATTTAAAATGAGTAAGTAACCATTACTTTACTTTTGATTTATTGATGCACAGCAAACTGCTCCTAAATTTGAATCGCAGGGCAAACACTCCTTCTGGCCCTTATTTCCCAGCCTGTTGTGCCTGACGCCGCAACAAAACATAGATCTTTTCCTTAATCCAGTCTTTGTTGTATGGCTGGTATGTCTGGGTGTCCGCTCTGTACCTGTGTGTAAGGGTTCAGCGACCAAAAAAAACAAATGTCAGTGACAAGGTTCCCACGGCACATGACATCACTCCTGAGCATGTATACTTACACAAGACAGCTCAAGTCTGCCAGGTCATCAATAAAGTCAAACAACTGACTGATATCGTAAGTGATGGACGGGCTGTTGGGGTTCATCCGCTTTAAATGCTCCTCGTACATCTTGCACACACCTGCAAAAAGAATTGCAGTGCATCTCATGATTGGAGCATCTTTCAAAAACACATATTTTGGGAAGGACAAAGGAAGGATTAATGGGGGAAATGTTCAATGGGTAATTTCACATCCGTATATGCTGCGGCAACTCATACAAAACTGGAAGTACATTATTTTTATTGTGGTTATTGATACATTATACAAATACTCAAAAACATGTTACCATTTGAAAACCATTTGTTAACAAGAAGCAATCAGTGACACCGTTTATTTTATATAAACAAGCAATTACAACTTAACTGTTTTAAGTTATAAGTATTATTATAAGTATTATGTCAATAACCTATTAATAGTGGACAATAAAAAAAAAAGTAAACCTCACCTTCCATGCATTCATTTACCGACTCATAGTCCGCATATGTGCGGCCCTCGGGTCTCTTTGTGGGCTGGACAAGCAGAATTGTGTGTGACTGCAAAAAGAAATGCAATTAAAGAACACGGGCAAACTTATTAAATGATCAAGAAAAACTACACAAACTGCAAATCATCCCCATTATACTGCCGCTGAAATTACCCAACTGGGTAACTTGCATAATGTATTAAATAGCATTCATTTTGCAGGATAACTCATTGTAATTTCATTGACTATTTAGTAAAACTAGTAACACAATGATAACATTGAGGTTGTGTTAAATATTGTCAAACGTCTGTACATGACATCAAGGTAATGTCTCCAAACATTCGTTTGCATGGGATTAGCATAGCTCGATTAGCTTAGCATCAGTAAATAAGGCATTTAAACATCGTGTATCTTTTTCAAAAGCGAAACCAATTTCACACTTACCATTTTTGTTCAGACGTCGAACTTCTAGTTGTCGTTTTTAAATGAACAGCTGTATTTAAACTATATACAATGTATTTCCAATATTCGTGCAGCGCTAAAAATCAAGCACCAGAATATAAAGGAAACGAAGTAAGTACCTTTCCGGTTGATATGTCTTCTTCTTCGTCTTCTTCTTGTTCAATGTTCTGCTTGATATTCTTCTTCTTTTATTTCTATTGCCCAATGCGCTTATTGGTACATCACTGCCACCAATAGGTCTGGAGTGTGGATCATTAACTTGAAAGAACCGGAAAGGACCCAATGCAACTCCATACAATAAAAATCAAATGATAATTATACTAATAATAACTATATATCTATCTAATATCTAATATCTATCTAATATCTATCTAACTATCTAATATCTATATGTGTGTGGGTATATACATTAGAATATCCTTATTACAACAAATCTGCTGTCTCACTGGTAGTAATTCTAAACTCAAATGTCCCGGTTTTCACCACAAATAAAAATACTACTACTACTACTACTGCTGCTACTACTACTACTACTACTACTACCACTACTACCACTACTACTACCACTACTACTATTACTACTACTACTACTACTACTACTACTACTACTACTAATGATAATAATAATAATAATAATAATAATAATAATAATAATAATAATAATAATGATAATAATAATAACACATTTATCCTGTTCTGTCCTGCAGTTTCAATTGATCAATGTGTTGTTGTAATGGCTGTTGCTAACCTTTGATGCTTGTGGCTCTGTCTGACCAAATCTGTCGGTATATCTAACGGTCTTCTGCAAATTATTTTCTACGAAAAATTACTCTTACTTACTCTTTTCTATACAAAAGTTATTATGAATATATCATATTTGAATATATAATTTTCTGATGAAAATGCTTTTGGTGTGTGCATTAGTGTATAAATGTTGATGTGAATACAGTACATGTGCACATGCATAATCTACCTTTAAGGGTCCTCCTATGGGGGGTTTGAAAATGTGGTCACCATAGCAGAGGCATCTGTGATTTTAAAGCCTGGGTGAGCATTTTGGTGAAACCAACCACAGCAGATTTTGAAAGAGTCCAACCGGAAAGATCGCAACAACCCAGCCTCCACTTCTCTGGAGGGCGGAGGGCCACCACCCCGGAACACACGACTTGGTCACTAGCCTTAACAAGAGATCTCCCTTGCCTTGTGGAACACTGTGGTTCACCCGCAAGGAGTACACTCATCAGGATGAAGTGATACCCGGTACGTGGCAGGTAGACTAACAGGCAGGCAGTCATTTCATTCAGGCCGAATAAAACGATTGGATTGGCTTATGATGGGTCTTCGACATCCACAGATACCCGAAAAAAAATAAGTACAAAATCTGACCATTTAATTTGTTCATTGCTTTCGGGAAGACATTGCCAAAATATGTTGCTTGCCATCTCTTTGAGAAATGTATTGGGTATTGTACTAAAACATAAGTCAATAATAGCTGGATAAACAGTACACAAAATATTCTACAATTGATATGATTATTGGCACAAAGAATAAGTCTAATCAAAATAACACGTCATCATAATGCATCATCATCCGTGATTTGGGCATCAGCATCAGGGTTTTCACTTTGTGCTTTGGGAAAGCCCTTCAGAGATCCTACGACGTTGCTCTTGCTCTCGTAGCTCTCATGGTGGCTGCTCGTTGAGGACTCCCCCTGGAGGCGGGGCCTGCGTGATGCACGCTCTCCCATAACGACGTGGTCCCACGGCACTGCCGCCGACAGGCTTCCAGCGAGGCGAAGTTGTTGGCGTTGCCCTGGCAACTTCCATACCAGAAGTCTGTGCATTTCCCAGTGGTGGTGTCGAAGTAGAACTTAAGCTTCCAGGTGTCACAGGGACCCTCATCCCTGGGCAGGGTGCAGATGTCTCCAATGGATTCACTGGCAGGGGGTGATGGTGGCTGATTGACCAGAAAGGCAATACAAAAGAAACATTTTGAGAAACATCTTTTTTTTTTTTTTGGGGGGGGGGGGGGGGCAGTAAAAAACCCTTAAAACGACACAACGTGAGCAATTAAAATGCAGATTCTCACCACTGAGGTCTGGTCATCGGGGCATCCTGCCCTTCCGAATCCTCCAGCAGGAGTGATCCCATCCATACAACAGCCATACCTCAGGAGCAGAAAGAGATTATTCATGTTGCACGTCAATGTCATCTCCATATATATATATAGCCTATTTATTTATTTATTTTTTTACTAACACAAAACATGAGCTGCTTGTGAAATTCTGACACACACCTTGTAAAATAAAAATACGACTAAAAACGTCAAGACAGACGCAGAGCGGCGAGAGTACCTGGTGCGAACGCAGTCACCTCCTCCGGTGCATCCTTCGCTCCCGGGGCCGGGGGCAGAAGTGTGTCCGTCTGGGCAGCAGCCGAAGCGTGACTGCTCACAGCGGTGGACGCTGGCCACAGGGGCTAAAGTGCGAACACACAAACTCAGACACGATACACAACACGGGTGGAGCTCCCCCCCCCCCCCCCCCCCCCCCCCCGGCAGGCTTTCTGGTTCAAAAATTGGTGTTTTTGTTACACAGCAGAGGGTGTGTTTATTTTTACGATCAATTTGCCCTCCGGTACTGAGGTTAGTGCACAACACGGTGGGGAACTCCGTGTTCGTGAGGGGAAGATTTAAACAGAGAGAAAGCAGGATGATTATAGTCTAGACAAAAAAAATTATAACCTGGAAACTGCAGTTATTTTTTTATCACTTGAAAATACAGTAATTTATATCTGGGGTGTTGAGCTATATATGTTAATCTCACACATTCCTTTTGGCTACTAATTATCTGCCAGCGAACAACAAGCTCGCTGTAGAAGAACGTGTTTATTGTCGACATGGTAACATGATATACTCTACATGCCAATCACATACACAGAAACAAATGCATCGCATGGTCTGTCATGCCCGACGGCTGTCCTGGGATGCAAGGCACCAATCCTCTTGGGGTGCTTTTATTGGCTTTTGGGCCCTGCAGACTATCAAGTGAAATGTGTGGGAATACACACACACACACACTGTAATACATGACCAGGGGATGGGATGCTTACTCTGGGTTCCAGGGCAGGGCTGCGTGTTGCATGACTCTACGGTGACAGGTTTGCTGGTGGATCCACACCTGTCCTCAGAGAGGGGGTTGAGGTCTGCATCGTAACACCCCACACGCCTCTCTCTGACCCCATGACCACAGCTCCTGGTGCACTGCAGTGGGCATCGAACCACAACATCATTGTACACAAAGAAAAACCATGGGGGCGGGGGGGGGGGGGGGGAGTCAAAAAAGCACAATATACATACCAGGCCAAAGTCACCGGTGTGCCAGGTAACGTGGACGTGGCACGCGGGCCTGTGGCAGGGCTGGACAGCCTGGGGGCGCTGCAGGCCCTGACAGGCATGGTCGGCCAGACGCTCCCCAGAGAGCCCCGCGCAGAACACCTCCCTGGTCTGCTGGCCTTCTCCACAAGTGACCGAGCACTGATGTGGGGCAGAGAACACGAGCGTCATCAACATCAACGTGTGTATCAGCGATGTTGATCAACGTGCTCACATGCGTATAGAGAGACAGACGTCCAGAGAGACAGGTGAAACAGAGAGACAGACATCCAGCGAGACAGGTGAAACAGAGAGACAGACGTCCAGAGAGACAGTTTAAACAGAGAGACAGATGTCCAGCGAGACAGGTGAAACAGAGAGACAGATGTCCAGAGAGACAGACATCCACGAGACAGGTGAAACAGAGAGACAGACGTCCAGAGAGACAGACGGTCAGAGAGACAGGTGAAACAGAGAGACAAACGTCCAGAGAGACAGACGTCCAGAGAGACAGGTGAAACAGGGAGACAGACGTCCAGCGAGACAGGTGAAACAGAGAGACAGGTGAAACAGAGAGGCAGACATCCAGAGAGACAGACGTCCAGCGAGACGGGTGAAACAGAGAGACGTGGTACCGACCGCGCTGAAGACGGAGACGCTGTACTCAGCGGCGGCGCACGGGTGCATGCTGCAGGCCTGCTGGCACGCCGGCCTCTGCAGCCGCTGGGCGATGCAGTGGGTGT
Source organism: Urophycis tenuis (assembly GCA_036785325.1). Classification (NCBI taxonomy): domain Eukaryota; kingdom Metazoa; phylum Chordata; class Actinopteri; order Gadiformes; family Phycidae; genus Urophycis; species Urophycis tenuis. The sequence continues at coordinate 56,282 of JAXIVH010000539.1, read as the reverse complement.
CGTCCACCACGCGGGGCTCCGCCGGGTCCTGGAGCACGCACTGCACGCTGCGGTACTGCATACCTCCGTCGCACGTGGCTGAGCACGCTCCGTACACGCCGATGCTGTAGGCGTAGGTTTGCGCGTCCCTCGGGTGCAGCGCCACAGGGGCCCGGGCCGGAGAGCCGACGGGCTGCGCGTCCTGGTCCAAGCCCAGGAACTCTCCGTGGACATGAGGCTGTGGAGGAAGAGGGTCAGTCCGTGTAGCTTTCTATGATATATGATATGATATGTAAACCACTTAGTCATTCATCAGTCAGTTAACTGACTGATATCTAACTAGTAACCAGTTTTTAAATGGATTATGTAAATGATATTCAATAAAAGAATATACAAAATAAAAAGACAAACAATAGCTAAACAATACCTTTCTTCATATTAAACATGTGGGCTGTAGTCTGGAATGTCTAGCATAAAACCCCAAATGTGAGTGCATTTCACGATTCCAAAGTGTGAATTGGCAAAATTGTGTGAATCATGAGAGGAGGTGTTAAAAAAAAAACATATACATGTTGAATCCACTATTCCATGTTAAAACCTTCCTTAAAACTAAAATGTCATATTAATAAAACCACAAAAGTCTATGTTGCTGTGTAGATCCTACCCTGCATACACCATCCACACAGATGCCAGGGCGTCCCATTTGGCACGGAGTCCCATCTACCACTGCTCCCCGTTGTCTGTAGACGAAGCTCCCTCCTCTGGGGACACAGTGCAGCTCACACACATTGGAAGCTGCAGAAAAGAGACAATTCTGTCACACCGCCCCTCAAAAAACTGTAGTTGAGTTGATTTTGCATGGATTTTACAAAGCAGATATTCTTCGGTACATGTAGGAGAGTTTCAGACGGGGAGGTTAATGTAGTATTTGCTTTAACCGTTCACAGTTTATAATTCTAGTGTGAAATTAGAGGAATGAACTGTAAACACTGTCACGTCTTCTGGAGGGAAGATGTAACCTTTACCTCCACGGTAAGGAACCCACGAGTGATGTTTTCCCTGGAAAGTCTGTCCGTCAAACTCGGAGCACTGAAGTGCACGGAAGTCCCTGGATCCCACAGGGCATTCCTGCATAGACAGAAGATTGGTTCCACTGAGAGGAGGGAGACAGAGCTGGAGGTGGGAGAGAGGAAGCTATAGAGTGATGATGATAAGAACGGAGTACCTGTGAGTTACAGATGCGGTACGACTTGGATGATCCCACGCAATTATGGCCTCCATCCGTCCTGCAGATGAGAAGTAGAAAGAAGGATTACTGGAATAAAAATGGGAATGTAAAATGTGTATTATTTATTATATATGAATAACACACATGTACACTTCTTTTTAGTCTCCCTATCATATATTGTAAGTTTTTTTTTATTTTTTATTTGAGTCTTCCTGAATGGGTTCCCCTGTCCTACCTTTGGGTGTTGCACTTCCTGGTTCTCATGGAGATTCCTGTCCCACAGGTGCGACTGCATGGTCCATAGGCTCCATATTCTCCCCAGATGTCATCGCTGGGTTGTGTTTGCTAAAACATCACATTAGGCACTAAAATAAGTACAAAGACCGCCAAAGGAGCACACAGTGTGGAGCGCCTCATGGAGACCGCAGTCCAATGCAAAACCACTGGAGACCCACCAAAATAGAAGTTGAGACATACACGCCACATACACACTTCTTAAACATTGCATAACTCAAATAGGTTTGTGTCTTAGTATTTAGCATCATAGGCCAGAGATGTTGTATACTAGCAATGGTTAACATAGCAATTGGAATGCTTGAAACTTGTTCTGGTGACTTGCTTACTGTATTAACAGCAATGAAGCGTTTCACCTTCTTCTGAAAAATGTACTTATTGTAAGTCACTTTGGACAAAAGCGTCTGCTAAATGCCCTAATTTAATGTACATATAAGCATGGAGAAATGTAAATAGTTATCCAGATCTGTCCGGTTATTTTTTGTGTAGGCCTACTGTATATATCAATTATACTTGATGATACTTGCTGATGCACTTACTGCAAGTGTCATAGCAACACACAGAACTGAAAGCAGTGCAAAATGAACCTTACACTGAATACAGGCACAGCCAGCAGCTGCAGAAGAGCCAAGAACTGAAGGATGTCCATGTCCAATAGCCTCTGAAGGATTACTGGTAAAGATACACATGCTTCATTATTGGTTAATTACTTCAGTTACAACACTCAAATCATTCATTTTCAAATATATGAAAAATGTACTGTATCTTCAACAAGTGATTTTTTGCATGCAAAGATTCTGTTGTCTTTTCCCCTGGGATCTAATCTAAGGAGTCGCAAGGATGTAGAAATCCCATCTGATTGACTGATCCCAGTCATATCACCTTAAAGGAAAATATAAGCTGGTCTATTGAAGTGGAAGTGTGTTCCTACCGTCTGATAGGGAATCTGTCCTGGCCTAGACAGAACAGGACTTCTTGCGCAGAAGTCCAGATGGAAGTGGATCCCAGAAGAGTACTGAGATTCAGCTTTTATTCAACACCTCGGCACTCTCCCATACTACAGGCCCCCCCCCCCCCCCCCCCCCCCCCAGAGCGGGTGTCAGGTTTCAAACACTCTCCTCTCCTTGTTTGTTGTGTATGATGTGTGATTTGAGAACAGTATGTCCTACTTTGTTCAAGACTTTGTGATGAGCTCACTTTTTGTAGCTTATTAAAATGATCTAACACCTCAAAATCATATCGTTCTTTTTTTTTGGTGAAACTGAATGAATAGTGAATACTATAAAAAAAAACTAAAGAAAATACAATATAGCTTATATAATATTTTCGGTCGATTTCAAAACAGCAAACACAAATACAAACCGTGGATTCATTCAGAAATTTTATAGTTTCATTCAGGAATTGCGACCACATACTGAAACAGCAACTAAAGCCGAAAATACGAAGCAGTGACACATATAAATGCATATAGGATCCATAGTAGCCGTGACGATGGCTTGGGCTCCTCAACCACAGAATGTCCCCGTTTTGCAGCCCATAACCACTAAGCACACACTGGCGTATCATAGCACCAGTGCTGTATGCAGCAGTGTCTCCTGAGGGGTCCGCGGCAGACCTTCTGACTTTGTGCTTGTAAGGATTTTTACTCACTTAACTGTGCAGCACTTGTACTCACGTTGAGTCACTGAATGTGCCCTTTGACCTTTTGGTGTGACTTTTGCGACAATTAGCAGAGCATATGTAATCATAGCAACGTGCCAGCCATGGTGGGTAAGAGGAACAACTGAATGAATAGCAAACATGCAATAAATGGATGAAAGCAATGGGAAGTGATTGGCTGATACAAGGGTACCAAGTTACCCTCATCCTTCCTTGTGGAGTAGGCTAATGGATGTCTGTTTATATTATGGGGGTGATGAAAATCTCACACACACACAACACAACACACACACACACACACACACACACATGCGTACACATCACTATGCTAAGTAGTTCAATAAAAAATGGAATTAGTAAAACAAACAAATACAATATCAATATGCGACTCTCACTTAAGATCAGCGTGTGCTTCTGCTCACGACCCGTATAGTCCACAGAGAGAGAGAGAGAGAGAGAGAGAGAGAGAGAGAGAGAGAGAGAGAGAGAGAGAGAGAGAGAGAGAGAGCGAGAGAGAGAGAGAGGGAGAGGCAGCGAAGAGAGCGCCCCACCATCGCCACATCTCGCTCTTCCAATTTGACCCCTTGACCCCCCCCCCCCCCCTCCCCCCCCCCCCGCGCCCTCAGAGCTGCCGGTTGAGCTTCTGCGACTGCCTCTCCTTGACGTCGATGGCGCTCTTGGTGCTCAGCAGCTCGTCCATGGACTCCACCACCTCCTGCATGTCCCGGCCCAGCCCGGCGTAGCTCTCCTTCAGGTCCTCCTGCTGCCGGCGGAGCTCCGTGACCGAGGCCACCAGCTCCTCGGCCTGGTGGCTGCAGCCGGCGCGCAGCTGCTCCACGTCCCACAGCAGCACCTCCATGCTCTTCATCAGCTGCTCCAGGCGGTCCGCCGTCACCTCGAAGCCCCCCGAAGACCCCTCGGCCGCTCCCCTCGTCCCCCTGCGAGGTCCCGGGAAGCGGGTTGTCCTTTTGGTCAGAGTCCTCCATGGTGATCCCGCCGGCCTCCGGCCTGCCCCCAAGCGACTTCACTGATCACACGCACAGATCTGCGAGGGGAAGGAGTTGAAATTTCGCAAGCGTAGGAGCCGATGAAAAGACGCACCGGGAGAGCTCGACAGTTTCAACGACATAAAAGGTCTCACAATAGAGAGAGAGAGAGAGGGCAACGGTTCGAGATGTACTAGCGACAATCCTGCGCTGCCGACCTGCAAGGAGTAATGATCTTGACCACGGTGGGAAACGATTTCCCTTCTGGCTAATCTCATCTGCTTTTGTATGTAGGCCTGCTTATGGGTCCTTATTGGTCCAGGGCAGTTAAGCTGTAAGTGACTGAGAGGCCAGCAGAGAATCAGAAGAGCGAGAGTTAAAGAGAGGGAGAGAAAAAGTGCATTGGCTTAAGGTCATTGGCTTAATGACGAAATGTAAAACTGTGTAATGAAATAGATTATAGTGATTCTGATGAGCAAAGAATACATTTCTGTGCTCATGCTCATGCATGCCCACCCATGTACTACACTGATGTGTGCGACAACACTTTTGATCCCGCAATCCATTCACAGTTGCATGCACACATGCACCAAACTACATCTGAGGAAGAGAAGGGCGGGTGGCAGGACATGAGATGAACTGTCTGGCCCCTCCTTCTCCTCCTCCCCCTTCCCCTCCTCCCTCTACCTCCACTCCTCATCCCCCTTACCTATTCACGGCTGTCTGAGACTCAGATTAACATCGTCTTGACCTCTTGACAACACACACACATGCATCAGTGCGCACAAAGTGTACACTTATACTGTACATGCACACACACACGCACAAAGTGTACACTTACTGTACTTGCACACATGCATGCACACACACACACATACACACATCATCTTCCTTTATTCTACTCCCTTCTGTCTGTCATTTGTTGTATATTTGGTTAATGTGTTGGGACTTTGATCTGTGTTAGGGATTTACAGTATCACCAAGTATCAATGAATACATCAACATCCAGAATCCAAAGTCCTGCCATGTTTGGGTTTTACCCATTCAGTGAAATTAGTTCAGTGCTTAATTGTATTTGGTACAAAAAACAAATGTTTACCCTTGAATGTCGAAGCCATTCCCTATATTTATCCCCTTTAAAACAACTGACCACACAGTTTTTAACTGGTTAATCTATTGGTCCATTTTTTATCCTTTGTAAAAAAACATTTTGTTTGCTATGGTTTTCGAAATGACACAAGACAGGCCTTGTCTCTTATACTCTTCATTTGAATTGCTTAAACACATATAAGTACGCAGTGAAATAATGCCATCTATTGGTTTATCAGGAAACAGCTACAACGCTCCATTGCCATGGAATTCACAGGAATTTACAGGAATTCAATTACGTAGGGAAAACATGTAGTGGAAAGTGTGTCATGGTTGTTGTTTAAGTATTTGAGTAATTCTGAGAAAGGTATTCCATCATAAAATTCCCACTATAGATATATAATTCACATTAATGTCAAATTATACTAATTAAATTATACATTTGGAACATTTGAAGGAACATTTGAATGGGCCACTCAGTATAACCACAAGAAAACACTATAGTCAACACTATGTTAGTTAGTTGGAGAATGTTACTTTTAACATGCTATCTGTGTACAATAGGCCTACTTTTTTAAAGATGATAACAGCTAAAAACACAGACAACAGAGACAACAGATAGATGAGAATGCATGAATGGTATCTTAAATGAATAGGCCTACTGAAACATTAGGAAACACGCACAGAAGTCATTTAAAGGCACAGGCGATAAGGAGCCCAGGGCTGATGCGGACCACCACCCCCCTCACGCTCTTATCAAAGGCAGACAAACAGCACCAGTGGGCACAGTGCCACGGGGAGATACAGCAATGACGCCCTCTCTGTGAGTGGTATTTAACACCATGTGTTTAATAACCACAACAAAAACAAAACAGCTCAACTCAACGCACACGTTTTTTTCTCCCCCTTCCTCCCTCAAAAAACGTAGTTGTTGAGAAATGTGCAATTCCTATTGGGTCTTTCTTCTGTCTGTCTAAGTTCAAAATGTAAACTCAAAAACCAAACAACATTTTACTGCATACTTTACCTCATTTTATATTATTAGTTTGTATTAGAGAATACTCAAAAAGCAACAGGTAAGATATAATTCATAATGGATCAATAAACTATGGGCCTATGGTACAACTATTAGGCCTACTACTACTAAAGCTAGCTACGAAGAAGCTACGAAGAGAAGGTGGTCAATATTATGATCATTATTGCATAATATAGAAGACTTTGAGATTACTATCTATCCCAAGAGTTGTTCGGACATACCAAGCCTGCAGTGGTCTCACCGATGTTTTGGATGAAGCTTTCTTTAAATACCCATAAGATCCATTGCCGGCAGGGCACTTAAACGTGTCTTCATGCAGACAGAAGATAAGCCAACTTGTGAATGTACGTCAAACACGTGCACTCTGCACACTGTGAGGGTGCTGCCCAATTCACAGCCGTGGTAACCCTAGTGTTATCATATGATCACTCTGGTAATAGTTGTAATACATGTGCATGCGTGCTAGTGGCAATATGGAAAGGGATTATGATTTATGGAGTTTGATCTCAAAATAAACTTTTGATATAGGCCTAGGGGCCATATCCATTTTCTGTAAACAGATTAAACACATGTATGCCTACTGGGATTATCTAATTATGTAAATATACCTTATTTTAGAAATAGTTAGTACACTCATCCTTTCACTCTGTAGAAGAAAGTATATGCACTGCACTGGCCTTATTTAGTTTAGTTGGTTCAAATTGCTGCTTCTTGTCCGCCAACATAGTAATCAACACCATCATATCACTGTTAATAACATATGGCCGTCATTTAGAGAAAACATGAATAAAACACTTTGTTTTTTACATGTCTCCCCACAACACTGTGTGAACGTTGCACTTAACAACGGAGGCAGGTGTCGTCTGTTTGTGACATCGAGGTGACTTTTCCGAGGCACGTCACGACCATAGGTCACGACGACCCTGGGTCACCGGAAGCGAGGTGTGTGTCTCCCTGAGGAGAACGCTGGGCAGCATTTCTCTTGTCTGGCGTCCCACAAAAAGTGAAGCTTCTCGGACACTTACGATGCCAAGGTGTGCCGCATTTCATATGCAACGTGCAACCGGCTCTTTAAAGTGTCAATGAACCGACTGTTTCAACTGGAACACAATGAGATTTGTTTTTAAAGTGTTTTGAGTTGTAGGAAGAAGGGGGTCTGTTACGACCCACGGCGACTGTGTGATACCGACGTTGTGTTTGAAATGCGCCACACGCTATGGCGTTATACTTCAGAAATCCGTGCTGTTCTCTAAAATTTCAACAACAACAAAAAAAATAATAATATCTTATTTTAGTAACCGTAACAAAATGGTATACATTACTACGTTCACCATACCACGTAAAAAAAAAAAAAACGGGGTTGGGTTCAATTGCTCTTTAAATGACCGACAGGTGGAGCGGTATCCATAGCAACGTTAACCAAACACATGGCACTGCCGTGATACTGATCTCCCATAGTGTCATCGTAACTGACTTTGAAACACTTCAAATCCTGTTTTTGAATTTAACATTAACCCAGAAACAACCAAGATATTCGTCCAGATGAGCGAAGCGGCAGGGAAACAAGAGGAGCATTTGCCATGTTCGATGGAGGCAGAAAAGCACAATGAAATAAGTGCTGCTCGTCGCCTTGGGGCCATTGCAAGGTACAGGCTACTCGTGTTATCTTTCTGTTTTTCTTTTTGAATGAAACTACGTGTACATTATCACAGGGATAATGTACAGCGAGACGGTCATCATTGTGCAAAACGCCTATTTATTTTTTATTTGTTGTTTATTGTTTATTTGTTTATTATTTATTGATTAAAGAATCAGACACGAAACGAAGCAGTCTTTCACAAAAAGACCGGCTCGCTGTACATTATCCCACTTATTACACGGCTACATACTAAATAAATCAATTAATTGACACCAGATATCACAACAACAAAACATTTTTTTTATTGATTAAAAAAATATAATTGAACCAATCAACGTCTGCTATACACAAATAACGATAACAAAAGACGGTAGAATGGCATAATTATCAATTAGAATCGAGTAGTAAGCCCTCTGCGCTACTCGGTCGCTCGCTTGATGACATCCGTCTCCCCAGGAAAGAGAGGGCAGAGGACTCGGCTGAGGAGGAGGTTAAGACGAAAAGCCAGCAGCAAGTGGAGCTAAGTGAAAGGGTGGGTTTCAAATGGTCTATTGTATACTCATTTTGAATGTAAAGAATAAAAGTACAAAAACATGACATGCATGTTTACATCAAATCTTCACTGAAAACCACATGTTCCTCTATTACAGAGCAGGTGACACGTGAGATGCACAGCCATCTTTTAAATACTTTTTTTTTTTAATTACTCACATCTCTTTAAAATCTGTAGTCTAACCAGACTCTTTCCCATAGCAACAAACAATATGACAAGCTCCTGCACATACCCTCTCTACCATCTTTTTCTGCTTCCATAAATGTGCACTTTTTGTGTTCCTTGGATGAAATTTATTGCGATACACTGAGCCAAGCTGATGGAAAGTGAGAGAGAGAGAGAGAGAGAGAGGGAGAGAGAGAGAGAGAGAGAGAGAGAGAGAGAGAGAGAGAGAGAGAGAGAGAGAGAGAGAGAGAGAGAGAGAGAGAGGGAGAGAGAGAGAAGTTAACACTAGAAGGGCAATGCACATCTCACATTTCAAGTTTATTGTCACATACTAGATAACAACATACATCATTACCAGCAGTGACATTCTTGTTCTCTGGGTCAACTCAACTTTACATAATGAAAATAAAATAAAATAGTAAAGGTAATGCAATGGTAAATAAGTGAATAATAGATACATCAAGTATCAGCTAGGTAAGGTGCAAACAGAATAAGGTGCAAAGAGATATTTACAGAGGTAGACATAACAGGTATGTCAGCTTAAAGTAACCTTTTTAGTATGTCTTTCTGGAGCGTGATATTTCTTTATATGAATAATAATTCAAAGTTTTTTCCACGGTTATTCAGAAGCGGAGCAGTCTGCTAAGCGATGGGAAACGGTTGATAACCAACATCCAGGTGGCAGCCGATGCCAAAGAGTCCCAGAGAAGGGCTGACCTGAGGGAAACCCGCAGACTCCAGTAATGCACGGTTTCCTTTACTCATGTGTTTTTACTATACATACACTGACACCCTCAGCGTCAGAGTTTGAGACCTTAGCTCTTTTTGTTCATTTAGCATCAGACCAGTGCACCATGGCTATAAGGCATTTATCTACAGATGCAATGTATAAAATGCCTTGTCCCTTGTTGTTGACAATAACACGTTCTTTATTGTTTTTCTTTTTCCTTCGCTCAATAAAGCCTACACATCTCTGAAAAAAATGTGCTCTGTTCCCTCATCTTCCAGACTGGAGAAGCTGGAGAGCGAGGCCAGGTCCAGCATGCAGAAGTTTGAGGAGATCACCAGGGGGTGGAGCCTGACTAAGGATCATGTCATCCCCCAGGATCTCCAGGAGGCTCTGTTCAGCCAACAGCAGCTGTGTGCTGAGCTGCTGGAGGACAAGAACAAACTCATCAATGACCTTCAACAGGTAACAACGGTTGCATGCAACAGTACACACACACACACACACACACACACACACACACACACACACAGCACTGATACAGAAATATCATTAGAGCAGCAGAATAAATACAATGAATTTATACATTTTCTCTGTGTGTGTGTGTGTGTGTGTGTGTGTGTGTGTGTGTGTGTGTGTGTGTGTGTGTGTGTGTGTGTGTGTGTGTGTGTGTGTGCGTGTGTGCGTGCGTTCGTGTGTATGCGTGTGTGTGTGTGTGCGCATGTGTGTGTGCGTGCATGTGTGCGTGTGTGTGTGTGTGTGTCCTGTGAAACAGGAGCTGAAGGCCAGGGACGACCGCTACGTGAAGGAGCTAAAGAGGCAGGGGGAGGAGGTGGACCTGATGATAGACAGGATGGAGGAGCAGGGGAAGAGCCTGATGAGGACCAACAGGGAGGAGCTGGACCACATCGAGGTGAGGAACCCCGCTCACATATCCACCACATGTCCACCTCTCCAAGGGTAACACCATCCTGTGTCTTGGTCTGGAGGAAGTAAAGGTCACCTATAGGTGGTGTGTAGCATAAGCACTGCTCCATATACAAAGTATTGTATAGACTGTTTAGCTGAACATTCAATGTGTGACCGACGCCACACACTGACATTGCATGTGCTGGAAATGTTGCTTTAAGATCGGGTTGTTGTCACGGGTAGGACGAGAGTTGGACATGCAAATGGCAAAACATTAGTTAATGACACAAACCATTTCGCCTACATACTTGGCTTAACGTGACCTCTCATGCACTTATTATATTGCACTCATGCACTTATTATATTTCCATGCACTTATTATATTTCCATGCACTTATTATATTTCCATGCACTTTATATTTCTACAATGCTGCTACAAATCATTCTCCATTGCTGCTTATTTTCATTCTTCATCTTTCATTCTCCATTGCTGCTCTTACTAGATCCATGATGCCCTGATTTTACTGTTATTCTGTACTTATTGTATTTAATTTATTTAACTGTTTTCTTTGATTTTCCTTCCATGTTGGCTCGAGCCTCGTCCAATAAATTTCATTGTACAGTATGACTATTAGTGATGCGGCACATTTGACAACAAAGGACTTAGAAACTTGAAACAAAATCTAATTTATGAATCGTCAAAAGCTACTTAAACACCTCAAACAGTCAAGCGGCTCCTCTGTGGATCAGCTGAACCGCGCCGCCTCTCGACTTCTCGACTTGTGATCTCCGTGTATTTGACACACTCCCTGCTCCTGATGTGTGCAGAAAGCGTATGAGGAGGAGCGCACGGTGCTGCTGGTGGGCAACAGACAGACGTGGGAGCGACACATGAAGGAGCGGTCCACCAAAGAGGTGCAGCAACGCAGAAACGTAGAGGCCTCGAGACGTCTGATCGCACACACACGCGCACACTCACACACACACACACGCACGCACGCACGCACGCACACACAGAAGAAGGTGAAACATTTCATTGCTGCTAATACAGTAAGGAAGTCACCAAAACACGTTTCAAGCATTCCAATTGTGAGTAGAAATTTCAACGTGAGTAGAAATATGTTTGTTACACTAGAGCATTTGCTTGGAAAAGTATTGTAGTGTTTTGGGGGTCCACGCACATATTACGTCATTTTGTTTTGCTTAAGAATTAGTCACTGTGCATCCCTAGCCAGTGAGTGTCCATGAATGCTAACATGGGCTGCTACTCTGGCCGTGTAGATGGAGTACATGATCCAGAGGAGGAGGAAGGTGGAGGAGTATGAAGCCATGCTGGAGACGCTGAGGCTAGAAGAAATAGAGGACTACAACTTGGCCAAGGAACAGCTGGAGATTGACTTTCAGGTACACAGAGAGAGAGACAAACACACACACACACACACACACGCACACACACGCACACACACACACTGATAGAAGCACAATCAAAGCCAGCGTGATTGACAGCGTATTGAAGCGTATAAAGCAGGGTTACTCAATAGGCGGACTCCGGTCCGGGTCCGGACCCAAACGCAATGAAATTCGGACCGAGAAAAAAATCTATATTCGGATATAACGAATCTATATTCGTTTTTTTTCATAGTGATCCAAGCGATATTTAATTGGCGTGTGATTTCTGGATGTGCAGTTTCCAATCACGTATCTATCTCCTGCCCAATCCAAATGTCCTATCAGTGGTTGTATATAACATCACCATGGCAACTCATTGTAGCCGCGAGCGCGAGGTCTGCAAGTTTTTTTCCCTCCGCGCGAGTCTGTCTGTCTGTCAGATTTGCGAACAGTACCTGTTTCTTTAACAAGCAAAAGTCACGGCGTGCTCCAAACTTGCCAAAAAGCGAAACGTGGATTCCGAAAATCGTGAATTTAAGAAAGAGTGGACCGACAAATATGCATTTGTGCTGCCTGCGGGGAGCACGAAACCAATGTGTTTAATCTGTAATGAGACAGTTGCCCTCGTCAAAAGTGGAAACGTGAAACGTCATTACGAATCAAAGCACGGCCACTTCGAGCAAAATTACCCACAAAACTCTGAGGTAAGGACCAGAAAAATAAGCCAAATGCAAGCATCATACCAAGCAACACGCACTATGATAGTCAGGTCAGCCACACAACAGGAGCGTGCAACTGAAGCCTCACTGCGAGGGGCATGGGTCTTAGGCAAGCACAAAAAACCATTCACTGACGCGGAAATCGTGAAGGAGTGCATGAATGAAGTAGCAATCGCTCTGTATGAGGGAACTCAAAAAGATGACATCATACAAAAAATAAATCAAATACCCCTCTCAGATTCCACTGCAGTAAGACGAACTGAAATCCTTGCTGAAGATTTGTTGAACCAAATTAAGTTCGCTGTTAAAAAGGCTAAATGCATTTCATTGGCTTTGGATGAATCCACAGACAACACAGATAATGCCCAACTTCTGGTGTTTGTCAGATTTTTTGATGAAGAGAGGGGGGAATTCTTTGAAGATATGTTAGGCCTCACAACCTTTCATGGGCATACAAGAGGGGATGACATTTATGAAGCAGTGATGGAGATGTTGAGAGACCGAGAGACAGACCTGAAGCATGTTGTTTCCATTGCCACTGATGGAGCCCCAAGTATGACTGGGAGAGAAAGGGGATTAGTGTCCCGCTTAAAGGTTCATCACCCTGACCTCATTGCATACCATTCACTGTTCCGGACCCTGGACAGATTTGAAATTTAGTGAGTGGACCTTTTGACTTTCTAATTGAGTACCCCTGGTATAAAGGATCAATGAAATGCAGCAATGAGGACATGAGGACGCAGCATTGGTAGAATGAGCCGATCCCGTCTGTGTGCAGAACAAGCAGCAGAGGACACAGCAGCACAAGGCCACCGCCCAGCTTAACCAGGACAAACAGGAGTTCAACATCCACGTGCTCACACACAGGGAGATGGACAACAAAATCATCCAGTCCAAGCTGAAGAGGAAGATCACTAGGTGACACACACACACACACACACACACACACACACACACACACATTGGCATATTTCCTTAATATGCTCTCTAGGTTGCCAAATGATTTGTGCAAAGGCTACATGCACGTCGCAACCGCTCTTAACGAAAGAGATTCAAAACACGCATTTTGCATGCAGATCGTAATGTGAGTTGAATGAAAGCTATGTACAGACAATCCATTATGCAGTGTTGGTAATCAGAGAATCCATTATGCAGTGGTGTTGTTTTGACCCAGAGGCGGTTGCCATCTCGTGACCTCAATGTGTTGCAGACTGCAGGACGTCCTGACCGGCCTGAAGGTCAAGAGTGTGAAGCAGACGAAGCAGGCTGCCGAGGAGACCCTCAGCCAGTGTGGCCACTATGCGCGCGCCGTGCAGCAACATAGACACATGCAGAAGAAGATCAAGTGAGTAGCAGCTCAGGAGGGGAAAACACAGCTGTAGCTATTACTCATGAACAGATGCACATGTGTGCACAATGTTACTTGAATGGAATGCATCTGCTCTTGCTGTTTGGGTGCAATGACATAACGGGCAATTATGCCGTGATGTGTTATTGCTGCATCACAGTAATGTGATTGTCTCATATTAATCTAAAAAAAACAAAAGAATGATTGCCAGTTTTTGTAGGACAGAATGTATCTGCTTCTACTTGTGTCGATGATCATTAGTTAGGCCAGACTATTCGTTTAGGGTCAAGATGGAGAGCATCTTCAGTGTGTGACTCCCTTATCTCCATATCCGCGCCTCTCTCTCTCTTCTCCCTACGGCTGTCTTCCTGCCTCGCTCGCCCCCCTTTACCTTCCCGTGGTCAGGCACTTTGCGGTCGTGGACGAGGAGCGGTTGGCGGCGGTGTGGCGGATGAAGGAGGCCGAGGTGCGGGAGCTGGCGGAGCGGGTGCTGGACATCGATCGCCTCTTCCACGAGCAGCAGCTGGGCCTGGCCTGGGAGCGCCCGCCCATGCCCCCCAAGCCGCGCCCCCTTACCTCCCGCCAGGGCCCGGCCACGGCCGACGCCGCCGTCGGACCCTCGGCCCCCGGCGGCCCGCCGGGGCCGCAGAGCGCGATGGCACCCGGCGAGGCCCCTAGCGACGGGGCCTCATCCGCCGGCGAGGGGGCGGCGGCGGCGGCGGCGGGGAGGGGGGACGGAGGGAAGGTGTCGGCCAAGACGGTGAAGAGGCTGCTGCAGCTGCTGTGCGACGAGGCGGTGAGCTGGATGGTCAGGGTCGTGAGTCACCCTGTGCTGCTGTGGTTACCACGGTGAGCCGCCGACGTTAGCGAGTGCTGCTGCTAACCTCGCCGCGCCCTCTTCTCCCTTTTCTCTGTCCCAGGGCTTTTTGATCGAACGGAAACTCCTCACACTGCTGACGCCACTGGACAAAGACAACCAGTCTCTCATCAAGTTAGACTCAATTTTGTGTGTGAGTTGGAAATATTGTGAAATGGGCTTTTGAACAGAGATCATTTGCCGGAGCATTCTATGCGTTCAATGCGTGAAGTGCACTTGCTTGAGATGTGATTACTGAATGGATTGGTGTGCTCTGTTGTTATCGTCTTCTCTCAGTCCCTGGGAGTTCAGAGCAAAGACGACGGATACATGCTGGCTGAGTTCTTCTCAAACTACCAGCGCCGCCAGGCACAGCAGGCTGATGTAAGGAGAGAACAACATTATGAGTCATCCACTGTTGGGACTCAAATGAGGGGTGAACAGCGGGGATAGGTTACCATCTGCTGATGGTAACCTTGGTAACTATTTCCATTTTTTTCCTGCATCCAGGCGGAGGAATCCAGAGCCAGCTCGACAGCTAGCATGACCTCTGACCTCCTCCACCCCAATGAAGTCCTGGCTGCCCTGAAGGCCTTCACTGCACAGTACAGACAGCCCAGGTCAGACAAAATTCCTCTAAAAAGATAAAGTTGTGTTTTTAATACCACCGCAGCCTCGCCACCAGCAATGACGAGGAAGTGTGCAATGGCAACTATGTTATCATTTATAGGATAATAATCCAACCTGTTTTCAGAAACGTTTTGGAATGTTTTGGTTTATATTTGATCGATATAATTAATAATAAATGTATCAAATATAATATGAATGATTTCACATTGTATTTGTATTTATTGTATATGTATTTATTAAATTCCTTTTCTGTCACCTACTGATAACCGCATAGGACTGTAGAAATGTACTTTATATGAACATACTCTGTTGACCACTACTGTTGTCCGCATCATCTTCACCCGTTATCCCAGCAGTAAGCAGTCAGCCTCCCGGCATCCCAGCTCCAGCCTCCCCGGGGGTCCTGACGGCCCCGATGAGGCTGCCTTCTGGGAGAGTCTGGCCAACGTGCTCCCCGAGTCCAAACTCAAGACCTGGACCGCTTTGGAGAGCGCGATGGAGAAGTACCAGTGAGTAATACGCCAGCACACACACACACACACACACACAAAAAAAACCCTGACATAAAATCACCACAGATCTGACCTTTTGGTTTCCCCAGCACCGTCCTGACCGAGCGGGCCCAGCTCTTCGTGGAGACCCAGGCCCTCAAGCAGCAGAACAAAGAGCTGCGGCAGCTGCTGTCCCAGTCCCTCAACTCTCAGGTCTGTCCCTTCTGAGGTGTGCCCTCGCTGCTGCTTAGCTGTACCTCCAGTAGTCGACTCACCCCAAGTGCCATCAAATGTTGTTAAATTGGTTAAGCATTAATTAGTTAAGATGAAACCTTTTTTGAATTATACTTAGGTTGTTGAATCAGGCGCGTATATATATATATATACTGTATATTTTTATTGTTTCTCAAAGTGTGTTCTCTGACAGGTGAACTCAGAGCTGGAAATTCCACCACCCACCCAGCTGATGAAGATGGCTCCTAAGTGAGCCGCATATTTACCACAGCTTTAAAACAGTTGCTCGGTCAACAAAGTCAATGTATTTTAATGAAGCTTCTATAAAGTCAACTGCTCAATGCACCCTTGTTTTTAGTCATGGGGATAAGGTTGTGTAGATAACTGGAACATACCAAATGCAGCTAATCCAGAACATAGAAAGATGTACATCATTATGTAATGAATATAATGATATACATATACTGTATAATTAATTCATATATTGATATTAATATTACATGTGAACTTACATTTAGAGAGATAAGAAAAGATAAATTTCAAGTCGACTGGTAATGGTGTATATAGATATAGATAGGCTGTACATACTGTACATACATACAGCCCTCCACTCGAAAAACTACAAGACAATGTCATTGTATTTTGTTTATTTCAAATCAGTAAATCAGCACAAATAAATATTGCTCACACAGTTTCACAAGTTTAGGAATCCAGTTAATTGTCATACAAACAGGCAGGTTTAGTGCAAACATGAGCGTTGTAGTTGATGGAGTAGAGAAGACGACAACACAAATATAGGAAAACTTCGGTCAAGCACAGGCAAAATGTAACAATTTAAAGACACTACAAAACACCACCTTGAACCCCCTCTCACACCTCTCAAGTGCACTTCAACTATTTCCATAACCAGAAAACCAGTTTGAGAAGGCAGGGCCGGGTGACTCGGGTCGGGGTTGAACTACGGAAAGACAGCCATGCCAAAAGACACGTGACCTCCGATCGACTGAAGGGTAAAACACGAAGGCATGCGTCCCGGTGTCTAAGACTACTTTTTGGTGAAACACAGTAAATACCCGTGAAGCGCTTTTTTTTTTTCGAAAATCGGACCTGAGGCTGGTACTTGCGAGTGATTCTCAAGAGTTGATGTTTGTCCCTACAGGGGTGCCGTACGAGTGGGGTTCGGTACATAGGGCGGAACAAGCGGTGCGATAATGCTCGAGTATTCTCGGGAAGATGCTCAAATGTGTTCACAGTGGGCACGTTGGGCTGTGGCCATCACTGCTTACTGTGCTTATATGCATCACTAGTACAAGGAGTTTAAAGCATGTTGCTTGTTTCTTCACGGTTAGACTATTACACACTCAGGTCTAGTGGATGCTTTGTTCAATTTGATATGCTGGCAACACAAATTGACGCAATATACAGAACGTCGTTAAATGTAGGACTTTAATATAATCTTGTTCGTCGCCCCAATGAATATTATCAGGTTATGAAAATAGATATATATTCGATTTTTGTATTTTATTTTTTCTAGGCATTGTTTATTTTGGAATTGTGCAAAGACTGCAATAATTTAGAGGGTTATGCTCTCATAATGGAACACATTTTCTCATTTGTTCTACATCAGATCAATTCAATAACTGACATTTAAGCACGAATGAACCATAGTATAACGTCCAAGATGTTCTACTAAGATGGTTGTCCATGCAATCATTTACTGTATTTACCCTTCCTGTAATAAATATAAAGGTCACCAAAATCTGTACAAAGACATAAAGGAACAGTCCCCCCCCCCCAAAGTAACTTGGTAGGAGAGGTGCAGGGTCAGATCTCAGTTTCACCTCGTTGCATGTTGTTACAACATGCAGTCAGGGATGGTTCGCTGATAAGGTGGAGAGCAAATGTTATTTGCTTGGTCATAATGCTATGTTTATTTGTATTGTTGTCATCTTTGGATGATGACAGTAGTAGTCACCCCCCCCCCCCCCCCTTCGCTCCAGGTGAGATGAGTGGTTTTAATAGACTTTTGAATATCTGAATATCGCAGTAGATAAAAAGAGGGGGGAAATATATTGCTTTTGGGTCTCCAAGCTGTCCCTTCCTTCTCTGAGCAGGAGACGAAAAAGAGAAGGAAGAGACCACTTCCTCTCTTCCCTGGGTTAGGGATGGATAGGGCTGGAGACATTCCACAGCCTATAGCCATCCCCAGTTCAGCCTGCGCTGAATCCCGGGCCCTGATCTGCAGACTCAGGCCCCTAGCATCTTTTTGACCAGGTACCCAGGCATGCTGTAGAGGAAGAGGCCCAGCATGATCAGGAGCAGCATGGCCAGCACTATCTTGATGATCAGCCACTTGTAACGGTTGCACACCAGGTAGCGGATGGCCTTCAGGGGGCTCAGGAACCACAGGAAGGTGGTGTCAGGCCGACTAGAGGGGGGGGGGGGGGGGGGGGGGGGCAGAGAGAGGAAGAGGGTTGATGATGAAGAGGGATGGGTTGATTGTGGGGGGAGAATTGATTGGAGGACCCAGGCGGGTGATGGATATCCAAAAGATGCGCAGGAGCGATAGAGAGCAATGTGTTGAGTTGATGGGGGTAAAGGATGGAGGTCAAGGATAAGGAGTGGTGGAATCAGGTCAAATGTTGAAAAAGGTGGAAGAAATCAAGGGCTCAGTGTTAGTGGTGAGCAACATGTGCCGCTCGGTGGAACATTTTTCTCAGCACAGGAGGAAAACAACGTATTGAGATACAACCACAGTAAGTGATATATATGCCTTTGCAGGATGAAAGAACGGATAAAAAGGGGATTCAACACACTACATCACTGGTGATTCTGAGAAGGTGATATGTGGGGTGGATTAGCAACAGACACGGCGTGGCACACTTGTGTTCAGACAAGGTCAGACAGCACAGGGACATGATAGAGAGAAGAGAATCGCCCCTAAAGGTCTGACAGGCAGTCAGCCTTGAGAGAAGGCCAAGAGACAGAGGACTGGAGGTATTACAATAGTTTAAAGGGAATCCCATGTTCTCCACAAAGCTAAATGCATTCCAGATCCCAGATTTATTTTCAGGAATGTAAGCAAAACTACGAATTCCATGACCCCGCCCATCAACATTTATTGAGCAATCTTAACGATGAGCTAATTAACCAGTCACTCCCGACAAGATGTTTATAGGGGATGTCTGTCTTTTGGTTTTCCTAAACGTATTTGGAGCCCTGAACAACGACAACGAGTGTTACTTCGTATTGCTTCCGATTTTTGGCCCTCGGCAAATCAAACCACGCTTCAATCTGAATTGAACTTGGCTTTGCATTGGAACGTCCCTTTAAGGCAGAGAACAGGGGGGGGAGGGGGGGGGGGGGGCTACCAGTGACTCAGGCCCCGATCATCTTCTTGACCAGGTAACCGGGGAGGGAGTAGAGGAAGAGGCCCAGCATGAGCAGCAGCAGCGCCAGGCCCAGGACCTTGAGGATCAGCCAGCGGTAGTTGTGCCAGATGAAGTAACGCATGGACTTCAGGGGACTCAGAAACCACATGAGACTGGTGTCCGGGCGGCTGCACGCGGGCAGGGAGCAGGAGAGACACGTGGAGAGAAAGGTGGTGGTGGTGGTGGTGGAGGGGGGGGGGGAGTAAGGGAGAGAATGAAGGAGATGGAGGTGACATTTAAAGGGAAGGTAGGGTAGGGAGAAGGGGGGACAACACAGTAGGAAGAAGGGAAGAAGAAACACAGAGGGAGAGGAGGTGAAGAGATGTACGGAGGAAAACGGAGTGAAAGTGCATTTTGACGGAGCAAAATGCCATGCTTTGGTTCAAAACAACACCCGGTAGGGGGAAAAGAAACTCAAAATCTATTGGAATTAGCGGCATAAAGTGAGGTGGCCATAAGGTTAGAACAAGCCATAGAGCAAAGCAGACCTGTCATTCACACCGTAAGGCGTTGAAGAATGACAGTGTTAGACACATGTCGGAGCCTCACGTCAGTGTTCGGTTATTTTTTGTTTTGCATTTGTGAGCAATGCATGGGACGCTCAATGCTCATGTTCGTGTGAGATGTGTGAACGTGTGAGGCGAGCAGGAAATGTGTGTTGTGGTGTGGAGTGGAGAAGACATTGATTACAGTTTGGGAATGAAGGGGCGACGACGGCCTTACTTTGGTTTCTCCAGGGGGTCCGGCTCATTGCGTCCCAGACCCACGGGCGTTTTCTCAGCCTCTTCTGCAGTCAGCAAGTGAAGCTCTGCTTCCACTTTACCCTGCCAAGAGAGTGTACCGCATTGGGAACTGTAGAACTTCTATAAACTAGTTGCATATATATATATATATATTTTATTTATTTTTTTTTAAGTAAAGAAAATAGTTTCTACGATTTTAGCTTTAGCCCCCTTTGTTTGTATAAAATTCACATAGATGAACAGTTTTACACAAGTTTACATTTCAGCGTTATGTATCCAAAATACATATATACATGAGGAAACAATGTGTTCTTTATTGTATGTATTTGTTATTAAACAGTATTTACAGGTTCTTATCTTTACAGGCATGCGGTACTTGTGTCTTAATCTGCATGTGTGTATACTTTGCATGTCTGTAAAGACATTCTCAAAATCACATTTGATTTATAGTCTGTGTAGAATCAAACAAAGACAATGCAAAACAATCGGCTGAACACACGTGCATTACATGTGTGTGTGTGTGTTTCTAACCGTGAGCTCAATCTCATCGTTTTCATCGCGGGCTACAAAGGGCCACCACCCCTTGACCCTCTTCTGCTTGAAGATGGAGATGGTGGGCAGCGGCTGCTCCTTCCGGACCATGTCGATGGAGCACTGCTTGGCCGTCTTGGCGCCTCGAGGGAACCGGTTCAGGTCCAGCTCGATGGCACCTGGCAGGAGCAAGCAGGACACTTAACACCACAAGTGAGGCGTCGCGGTTTTTCTTGCAAAAATTAAGATCGACCGATCGAAGCGTCACAATGATAGCAGAATGAGCTTGACTCAAGACTTTCAGTGGACATAATTTAAAAAAAAGATATCTGTGATCCCGTTCTGCAAAAAGGTTTCCCCGCATGCATACCTATAACCCAAACACAGTCATTGAAATCCTGACGCATTAACTGTACCATTCACAACATGAATGACGGGTATGACGGGTTATAAAGGGTAAAGGGGGCATTTAGCAGACACTTTTGTCCAAAGCAACTTACAATCAGTATATTTGTGGGGTTCGACATGTGGACAGTTGGAGGAGTTGGGTAATCAAGGGGATCAAACCGCCGACCCTACGGTTATTGGATGACCCGCTCTAGTCCACCCGCTCTATCCACTGAGCTACTGCCGCCCCCTTATCTTATCACAAAACACAACCATCGCTAACCAGATGCATTAACCTCACCACGCACAACAAGAATGACCCCTTTAGCTAATCCCAACTTTGCAGCCATATCACAGATATCACACAAGGTCCTTCCACGCTCACCCAGGAAGTCATCGGCGGAGAAGTGGTCCGCGTCCCACACCTGCAGCGTGAGGCGCGCGGGGATCTTGTACTCGGTCTCGTCCCAGGAGAACATGGACTCCTTCTTGGAGATGACGATCTTCTCCTCGGCCATGAGGTACTCGAAGGGGTAGACGAAGCGCCAGTTGAAGTTGCCCTCGCCCGTCAGCGAGTGGTAGTGGACGTCCGTGTCCTGCTTGTCCTCCTGCTGGCCTTTCAGCCACCTGGTGGGGGGTGTGGGGGGGGGGGACACAAGGGAAGAGGTGTTGAGGCCCAAGATGGGTCAGTCGGGGGTCTCAGGGATCATCGTCAGACACTGGCTCATCTCATGTGGTGGGGGGGCGGCGTCTACGTTGGGTGGTCTATGTTGTGTGGTTTGCAGGGAGTCCCCTATTGTTTGAGGTCCTTTGTGTGGGTGTTTCTGAGGATGTGCAGTGATGACTTCCTGGGTCTCCCTGGTGGACGGCCAATCGTTTCTGTGATTTGTGTTCGACACAGCGCTGCTGTGTCGGTCTCTGGTGCCGTGATGTGATTCATTCTTGTTTGTGGGACAAACAAGAGTAACGTCTTTATTTACACGTGTGTTTGGAGACCGATGCATGTCGTGTGAATCCCCGACAACAAATCAGACGAGGCCGACGTAGCCACTGCTACGTCGGAGCGGGACGTCGCTTTCATCATCGTAATTTGTGTCTTCATCTGATTTGGTGTTGAAGGCTCACATTGTTTTTGAAAAAATGTATTTTCATGCACAAACGTCTAAAGAAACATTTATGTCAAAAGGCTTCTTTTGAACAAGATGAGGTTAACCAATGTATTGTTGTGAACTGTGAGAAGGCAAGCACATGATTTATACTGTGGAGTTATGTCTATGCGAGTGGATTATGTTTCATATTAAAAGATGCAGAGAATGGATTTGAAGTGTTGTTCTCAAAATCCTGCAATTAGCTAACAATAAGTACAACATAACAACAAGTGACTTTTACTCTTTAATTTTGTGGATCAAAACAGGGCTGTGGTCAATGCTAAACAATATGTGTCTTTAACAAGAATATGTGAAGTGGAGCTGAATTAACACTGGGGAACAAGGACTTGTTTGTAGGAGGATGGCACCCTTAGCTAAAAACAAAGCGCTGACGTGTGACATCTAGATTTGCCTGAAAGAGGATCCAGTGTCTGGACGATGGGTTGAAAAGGTTGCACAAAGGACGACACCGAAGAATGTCATCCGTTGAACTTGCATGCACATGACTTGATTCTTCCATGCATTCCGTTCTTGCAAACAGTGTCTGCAAACATCGTCTTTGCGTCTCTTTATTAAAGCAAATGCAAGGATCCACAAGAAAGAACGCAAGAACATGACCAGAACAGGACCAGAACACAGAACACTTCAGCACGCTGTCATTCACAGCAGATGTGGATGAGGCATCCGAACTTTAAAAAAAGATAAAAGAAGGGCCAGATTTGTTAAGTCTTTATTTCAAAAGGTAAAGGTAGCCGCAGCCCCTGAATTGTACATACAGTTTAAATATGCAGTCTGCTGTAGTCCTGTCTGTCTGTGGTTCTTTCTCATGGTACGGGACAACCGTTAGAAGGAAGTGGGGGGTGGGGGTTGTACATGCTGCTGGGTGGAAGGGGAGGGAAGGTGGTCGATGGTGGGGGTGTGTGAGGGAGGGTAAAAGAATGGGACGCGGGGACAGAAGGAGGGGGGGAGGGCAGTGGCGGGTGGGAGGTCGTACGAGCCATGCGATGGAATCGTGTGTGTTTTTACCCCCTGACATAGATGTCAGACATCTTCTCTCCTGTCATGAAAGCATCGTCCTCTAGAATTACGTCATCAGTGTTCCAAATAATTACACGAAGCTCAAAGCTAGGCAGACAGCGGAGCATTGGCCCGAGAGGAGAGAGAGAGGACGACAGGTAGACAGGAAGACAAGACCACACGGAAATAGACAAGACAGGTCAAACAGAAAAAAAACACACACACACACACACACACGCACAAACACAAACACAAACCAAAGAAAGACAGACAGAAAGGAGGATAGGGGGGGGAACAAAAACAAAAACAAGGAACACAACAAAACAACAAAATGAAAAGATTAACGGCAAACAACCACACATAGCACAACCCGCAGGGGGGGCGTGGCTTCCCCGCCTCCCCCAGGCTGTACCTACCCCCTGACAAAAATGTCACTGGACTTTTCCCCAGTGAAGTAATCATCGTCCTCCAGTATAACTTCGTCTGTATTCCAAATAATCACCCTGAGATCATATCTGGTGAGGGGGGAGGGGTGGGGGGGTGGGGGAAGGAACACAGGTTCATACATACACGTACATACATACATACATACATACATACATACATACATACATACATACACACACACACACACACACACATACACACACACACACACACTCTGTTGGGCTCGGGTTGAACATTACACGACGGAGAGCTGGCCGTTAACCGCGTAGTTAACCCTGGGACACGAGACTAGCTGGCTCTGTTGGTAAAACTACAGGTTATCAGAGTTGCAGTAAACAATGTCACATTCAATAACAGTTCACTTTCGACAGCCCTTACTTTGCATGTACACTGTTGACACACGGTTGCATGTGTATATCAAATGGATGTCTTATTTTCGCTTGCGGCTTCAACATTGCAGTGGGGCCTACCTCTTTGGTTTCCGTGGTGATATGTCAATGGCCGGCCCGGGCGCCGGCATGTCCATGGGGAACATATCCACCCACATCTCAAGCCGACCCTTGGGAAGCACGGGCACAGTTTAATTAAAACCACCCCCCACTTAAACTGCTGCTGTAGCACCACCATCCACAACATGTAAAGAGGCCGGCTGTACTTGTTCTATGCCGGGCTTGTCCGGGTTCAGCAGGGGTCGGGTCTCCACGTGCTCGGGGATGAGTGGGCAGCCCACCCTGGGGATCTCCTCCCAGTGCCTCAGCACGGCCAGCGCCAGGTGCTCCTCCGTCTGCTTCTTCAGACCTGGAGGAGCGCGAGGGACGGTCGGTGAGTCAAGAAGGTCTACACTGGTGATGGACGCCTGTGTTGTACTGGTGATGTAGGCATGTGTTGTATTATTGATGTAGGCCTGTGTTGTACTGGTGATGTAGGCCTGTGTTGTACTGGTGATGTAGGCATGTGTTGTACTAGTGATGTAGGCCTGTGTTGTACTGGTGATGTAGGCATGTGTTGTAGGCCAGTGTTGTACTGGCGATGTAGGCCTGTGTTGCACTGGTGATGTAGGCCTGTGTTGTACTGGTGATGTAGGCCTGTGTTGTACTAGTGATGTAGGCCTGTGTTGTACTGGCGATGTAGGCCTGTGTTGTACTGGTGATGTAGGCCTGTGTTGTACTGGTGATGTACGCCTGTGTTGTACTGGCGATGTAGGCATGTGTTGTACTGGCGATGTAGGCCTGTGTTGTACTGGTGATGTAGGCCTATGTTGTACTGGTGATGTGGGCCTGTGTTGTACTGGCGATGTAGGCCTGTGTTGCACCGGTGATGTAGGCCTGTGTTGTACTGGTGATGTAGGCTTGTGTTGTACTAGTGATGTAGGCATGTGTTGTACTGGCGATGTAGGCCTGTGTTGTACTGGTGATGTAGGCCTGTTTTGTACTGGTGATGTAGGCATGTGTTGTTGGCCTGTGTTGTACTGGTGATGTAGGCATGTGTTGTACTGGTGATGTAGGCATGTGTTGTAGGCCTGTGTTGTACTGGTGATGTAGGCCTGTGTTGTACTGGTGATGTAGGCTTGTGTTGTACTAGTGATGTAGGCATGTGTTGTACTGGCGATGTAGGCCTGTGTTGTACTGGTTATGTAGGCCTGTTTTGTACTGGTGATGTAGGCATGTGTTGTTGGCCTGTGTTGTACTGGTGATGTAGGCATGTGTTGTACTGGTGATGTAGGCATGTGTTGTTGGCCTGTGTTGTACTGGTGATGTAGGCATGTGTTGTAGGCCTGTGTTGTACTGGTGATGTAGGCATGTGTTGTACTGGTGATGTAGACATGTGTTGTTGGCCTGTGTTGTACTGGTGATGTAGGCATGTGTTGTAGGCCTGTGTTGTACTGGTGATGTAGGCATGTGTTGTAGGCCTGTGTTGTACTGGTGATGTAGGAATGTGTTGGGCCAACAGATCATCCTGTCATGAACAGAGTAAGCGTTGATAAAAATAAAAATAAACACACAATGGGCGAAAGTAAGTAAGTAAAACAAGATAATGCTGAGATATTCAACAATGATTTAAGATGTTTTAAAGAGATGTAAGGATGACAAACGACACACAGGGGGGACATTTTGCAAATGACTGGTTGACTGGCTTGGGGGGGGCCAACGCTCTTACCGCTTTCGTCTTCAATCTCCGCGGCGCCGAAGAAGATGCGGTTGGCCACCTTCACCTTGCCCCCCGGCCCGTACTGAGGGGCCTCCAGCTTGCCCTCCTTGCACAGCTTCGCCAGGATCTGGCTGGGCTTCATCGGGTCGCGCCACACGTTGTAGCCGTTCCTGCAAGTCCCAAAGACCCACAGCCCATAACGGTACCGTGAGCTCTATGGGCTTGTGTTCCTGAGTACGTCATCAATTGGCATGCAGGTAGTAGAACACTTATACTTAGATACAAATATACCTACAGTGCTACTTAAAGACAACCTAAGACCTAGGCCTATAGGGAGTAGGGATGGGATGGTTTCATGAAAACCGTCCGAACCCTTCGGTTCGACTGTCTCGGTTCGATTTGCGTGTGTTGCGTTCGGTTCATGTGCTGCTCCTTTTTCTCATAGGCAAAGCATGTACATTCCAGAGCAGAAGGTGGCGGTAATGCGCCTAAAGCCAACCACCAGGAGTAAACAATAAAAAGAAGCGAAGCAGTGTAGCTGAGTGTAGCAGATAGAAATATAATATTGGGTCAGTTGTTGTGGAGAATTGTGTGGGTATGGCAAATGGGAAAGAGCCAGAAGTTGCTAGCTTGTTAGAAGATGCGCCATCTTCTAACAGTTGCTTTTAGAGTGACCTACGATGACGGCGGTAAGAAAGTTGTTGACAAAAGTCAATCAACACATGACAATCAAAAATTCCGAACTGAACCGAAAACCGTGACCACAAAACCGTGAACCGAACCGAACCGTGGATTTTTTGAACCGTCCCACCCCTACTAGGGAGGATCCTCAACAATCCTGAGATCTAACACACCAGACACAGATAACCTTGGTTAGAACGCCATGAGACAAAGGATAGAAGGACCATATGCTATTGAAGCTATTCCTTCCCCATGCATTACAATGAGCTCCACACAGGCAGCACCAAACACAGCCGGTCAGGAGAGTCAGTGCTAAACCACCTTGTAAATATTAATGTGCAAGTGAGGGCAGGCAGCAGGCACAGCGGTGTAATGAACCCGCGTTCCACCTCGTCGACTCAAGAGGGACACGAAGGCAGACGCAGAGCCGTGCTTACACCGAGTAGCTGGAGCTGACGCCACAGGTGGCCCTGTGCTTGCTGTAGAAGCGGTTCTCCAGGTCGATCTTGGTCTCGCCGATGAGGTCGTCGGTGCCCACCAGGTCCCAGTCGTACACCGACACCGTCAGCATGGACTCCATGGGGAAGGTGGCCTCGATGTCAAACGACCTGAAGACGGGGAGCAGCGGGGTGGATGACAGATGCAGATTAGAGAAGGGAATACAAGCTGAGATTTTTTTTTTTCTTTTTTTTTTTGGACCGGCGCTCTCTTTTTTACTCACTTGCCAAAGACAGGGTTGAGCTGCTTGGAGATGTAGTTCTCCTTGTCGCGGAAGTCTGACTTGCCCAACTTGATGACGATGTAGGGGTCCGCCTTGCCATTGATGTCGGCAGGGTGGAGATCCGTCGCCTGGGATGGGAATAGAATAGAATGGTCTGAAGTGGTTCTGTTGTTCATGGTCCTTTGGTGAAGCGGCGAGGCTCATGGTTTAACAGCGTGGCGGTGGACTCACCCTGACCACGTAGACGCGCACCAGGACGTTGATGGGGTCGTTGTGGGGAATGCTCTGGAACATGCCCATGTTGGGGTCGAAGCCCGCGTCCCTGGTGATCTCCTCTGACAGCGGCACCTTGTACATGCACAGGGAGCCCTGGGACCCGCAGGGAGTCAACATAGACAGGACATTGAAAACGTGGGCTTTTTTTTCTCTCATGCCTGTGTATTTTTTTTGTATTGTTTTTGCTGTATTGAGGTTTGACTCCTGTACTGTGGGATGCGAGTTGATTGTCGATCCAAACCAAAATGGTAGGATGATGCTCGCTAGTCGAACTAGAGGTCTGCACTCCCGTGGCGCGGGACCACTTTTGAAAGCTAATTTGCGGGTGCGGGCGGGCGGAATGATACACTGCACTCCCACAAGTTAAATATGAGTGTAAAGTAAAATATACACTTGATTATTGTAGGGCCTAGAGCACATAATTTGTGCTGGAGATTCTGTTTGGCAGCAATAAAAAAACATTTTGAGCAGCCTAAACTTGTCGTTTGGGGGTAGCCTAATCTCGCGCACATGTGTTTTTAGAGACAATTCCTTTCCGCTACAGAAAGTGAACATCCATCCTGCCTGCCGCCGTCTTGCGGGCATTTGCGGGCGCGGGAGCGGGGACATAATAACACAGATGCGGGGCGGAAGGGGACTGTAACAACGCGGGAGCGCCGGGGACTGAACCTTTGTGTCCCGCACAGACTAGCCTACCTTGAACCTGCCGACGATCCTGTCGTCGTCCAGGGCGCGCTCGTCGTCGTCCCCGGCCTTGCCCCGGTACAGGTTGAAGGTGTGGAGCCAGTCCTCAAAGTTACCGTACTCGCTCTCCAGCTCCTTGTCGTACACCTTGACACACCGCACAAGCACAAGGCACCGCCGTCACACGCCCGTCGCACCGTGTGAACGATTGGAACGCGACGAATCTTTTAACTGCACAAAACTGTAAGCAACTCTGTAAGTAATCACGTGTGAGCCACGTTCTCTCAGCGCTTTCTCTTTCTGCGCTGTAATGTTTCACTGCCTGGTCGTTCACTGTGCTATTATCGTGTGTTATCTATCATGAAACTATTTAATTATTCATTCCATTCTGGAACACTGTAAAACAGAGCGCTGCGCGTTTGCTGCTAACAGGGCTATTCAAAATAAGGTGCGTTGTCTTCATCTCTGTATACATCTCTGTTTACATTAGGAAATAAACACAATCCATCCATTGTTCAAATGGGAGGGGAAGGGAAACAGCATCAAACCACACGCAGCCCCGCATTACACATTAGCTCAGCGCCCGGAGGCCTACGTAGCGTAACAGCAGCACGTAATGTAACAGCGGCATACTGCTAGTATGCTAACAGTGCACCGACCAGCAGCTCGTCCACGCGGGGCTTCGGGCCTCGCTTCTCGGGGCCCTCCGCAAGATGGCCGCCCTTCCTCTTCTCCTTGAGGAGACCCCTGCGGTCCCGGCTCTTGTCCCTGGCCTTGGAGCCTTTGGCAAGCGGGTCATCGGGGTGGAGCAGATCTGAGTTAGGTGGAGGCGGAGGCCGGAGCAGGGGGCGGAAAGTGTTGTGGGTGGGGTGGGGGTGGGGGTGGGGGTGAGAGGGTGGGGGGTGGCAGGGCGGTGGGAGTAGCAGGGGATTCGGAGGGCGGTAAACACAGCAGCGCTCCACGTGTCATCGAATATGAAAGTTGACAGTTGTCCTCAGCATTTCCAGGGAAGACACAAAGAACCAAATCAATTGGAAAACAGAATTATGCTCTGAACTGATTGCTTTTACACTGTAAAACAACCCAAAACAAAACATGGCTGTGGACAATGCCATACAACATGTATCTTGGAAATCTGAACTTGGAAAACCAACGTGCATGAATTTGATCCAGGCCATCTTTACCCTTCGTACATCTTTTACAATGAAGATCCCAAGTCATTTTAAAAACACATTCAAGGGAGAGTTGGATCAGGATTGGTCAGCATTGGATGCTAAAGCATTCAGGATAATAGTATCAGCCAACTTTCATGTGTCATGCGGGGGCTGCTAGGTCAAGCTGATGCTTGATGGGAGGGCAGTGGATAATGACGACATGGGTAATGGTGACATGGACAATGGCAATGGATGATGACACCAAAACCAAAGCGTGGAAGTACATCTATCGGGCGCTATATATATGAATACAAAGAATATGAGGGAAGGTACTCAGTGTCCATGCATCTCCTAACAATGGCACTCTACCGAACCCATCTGAGTGACAGCAAACAAATAATGACATTTGTTCTAACAGGGTGTCGGCAGGTATCAGGAGGTTAAAGTTACAACACTGACTCACCCACGGACACCGTGTATAAAATATAATTGGATTTTGGCATTAACAAACAATAAAAAAGTATTGAGTTTTTCTTGAACGTTTTGAATTGCAGTTCTTTGTATGAAACACCACCACACACACACACACACACACACACACACACACACACGATATCCAAGATCAACATGAATTGCATT
Organism: Urophycis tenuis; assembly: GCA_036785325.1. Taxonomy (NCBI): domain Eukaryota; kingdom Metazoa; phylum Chordata; class Actinopteri; order Gadiformes; family Phycidae; genus Urophycis; species Urophycis tenuis. Next base: position 26,344 of record JAXIVH010000539.1, on the reverse strand, counting down.
CCGTTTCATCTTCGGGGACCAAACGCAGACACTCAAAGCAGACACCGATACACCGGGATCATTAAGACCAGAACCTTCGTCCCCTTCTCCTACTACCGGCGGCGATCACGGCAAGCCGCACTCGGACAGAAGTCCCCGCAGGCGGTTCTCTGCCCTACCTGCTCCCTCCGCAGCAATCTCCAGGTCCTCCCTCTCCTCTGCCTCCGCCTGTGCAGCCTCCTGGGCCTTCAGAATCTGAAGAAACATGGCGTCATTTTCAACAACGTCTTGCATGATGACATGCATTTGCAATCTATTGCCAGATTTTTGCAACGCTTACTATGAACGGTTGACATTTCACAGCATAGAACGTACATTTTTCTAGCCCTGGGCGGCGCAACCCAATGGCACATCTTTTCAAATCTGGTAAAACGCGGCCGACCTCATTGTGCGTTCAGACGTAGATGTTCTGTGGTTGCTACGCAACAGTAAAAAGGCTCATCGCCCCGGCCTGCTTCATTCCAGGCCTCAGCGAAAAAGTGTGTCTCACGTCTTTACGGCCTGCAAATGTTTTTCGCTACACTCAGCACCTTACAGGCACCTGATTACTTCAGTTTCTAATGACACACTTACTAAAGACACGACGTTGATGCACTGAATTAATCGCACGTGAATTTAAACTACTTTCACTTTTAATTACGAGGAAACGCATAACAAACAAAGTGAGCGATACGTTCGAATATTTCTATACTGTTTTTCTTTTCCCTTTAACATTCAACTGGAGCATTTGCAACAAATGCAATTTCCCTCAGGGATCATTGAAGTATTTCTGTCTGTCTGTCTGTCTGTCTGTCTGAACAGGACGGAGCAGCACGCACCTCCATGAGCGTCTCGATCGAGGCGAAGTACTTGGACCACCAGTCCAGCATGCTCTCGTCCGTCTCCTCCTCCTCCTCCAGCTCGCCCTTCTTCTTCTTCTTCTTCTGCTTCTTCTTCTTCTCCTTGTCGTGGTCCTCTTCGTTCTGTGCGGGGCCACACAGTCAGAGTAATCGTCAGTGTCTCTCTGGTTGTGTGTCAGTGCACGGTATCATTTCTTTACAGGGGGTGGGGGGGTGCTGGGGGGGGGGGACTTACCATGTTCACCTTGACCACTGCATCAGAGGACTACAGTCATGGTGGCAGAGGGAGGGCGGGAGGGAGGGCGGGGTTACAGAAACCACAGGGATTATTGCTCACAACAACAGATCAGACACACATCTATGCAGCACATTGAACATGGGTTGTTTTTTTTTAAAGGGTTGAATGCAAAACAGCCACCATTTACAAATGACAACATCAAAGACTCTCAGAAGAGGGGGGGACTCTGGGGGGGGGGGGGGGGGAATGTTGTGCTATATATAAACTACACACACGCACTACACACACACACACACACACGCATACACACACACACACACACACACACACACACACACACACACACACACACACACACACTACACACACACACACACGCACACACACACTACACACACACACACACACACACACACACACACACACACACACAGAAAGGCTTACGGCCTCCAGCTTGACCACGGTGTCCATCTTGCGGACCGAGGGCTCGGAGTCCATGTTGAGGATGATGTCACCTGCGGGGCGAGAGTGGGTGCGGGACGGGGGGCGGGAGTACAAGCTGGGTAAGGAGCTGGAGCGTGAGCTGCCATTGGTCAGGACCATGTAGCCGTTCATTAGCTTAGCTGGGGTAAGGGGGAAGCCACAGCCACACAGCGAGACACCGCCCAGGACAGGACAGGACGGGAGCCAAGGGAAAGAGTGGAGTGGAAACACAGCAAGACATGGAAAAAGGGATAGAGAAAGAAAGGATATATTGATAAGACATAAGGGTATACGTAGATGTAAGATATAGAGTAGTGTGCAAAGGCGTGCCATGGCATAGTGTTATACACACAAAGAAGCAGAGACAAGTAAAACAGTAGCAAGTTAAGGATACAGACTGACACTGCGCTGCACTGCAAAATAACACATTTGTACCATTTAAATGTACCAATCTTATGAGGCTTTTTTGAATAGCAATAATGCACTCGACACTCAAAAATCTCACATCAGATGATAATATAATATATAATACAAAAATAACATAGAAGGAAAATGTATAAAATAATAATTATACATTATAGCAACTGTAAACATAAGGCCCTGCTCAAAACGTGAACTCTAATCACAGAAGCCCCTCCATGATAACATAACTCATGCTGGTACCTGCACTGGACCAGTTGTTGGAGGTCTTGTCGGGGGGGCTGTAGATGAACCTCCTGAGGCTGGTGACGGCGTGGGACCCCACCAGGGTGTAGCGGCCAAACGCCCTGCAGTCCACCACCCGAATGTTGAGGGGAGGGTGGAGCAGCTCGTTCTCCGGAAGGTCCTACAGCCAGCGACGTAGCCACCGTTTGTCTTATTATCGTATTCATTATTATTCTATTGTCATCACAACCATATCCTAAAATCTTCCTGTGATCGCTTATTGTGAAAACATATGCCAAGCAATGTCATCACCTCATCAGCTGAACAAGGTGTGGCTTCCCAGAGGAAAAAAAAACATTAATATAGCATGACAGCACATTATGAGGTGAATATCATCCTATGTTCACTTCATGACATGGTCACACACAGTTCATGTCAAGAGTTCATGACGACTGACGGTCGGACATCATGCTGCACGTACCACCTCGAACCACTTGACCAGGGTGCTGAAGTTGGGATTCTTCTTGTAGTTCTGGATGAGGGCCGATTGAACCCCTCTGCCAGCGCACTCTATGTCCACCCGGGGCCGGTCCACCTGGGCCAGGTTGACCCGTTTCAGGTCCCTCAGGCCCCAAAACAGCACCTGACCCGGGTGATGAGAGAGGGCGGGGAACATAGGGTGTCACATCATCATCAACACCAGAAGAGCCAGGATAGTCCTGTTGTGTTAGGGGTGTTTTCTGACTCTCAGCTAAGATGGTACGGGTTCGATCCCCCATTGTTTGCAGCCTAACCATTGTTGAGTAAGAAGCCTACCAGTTTCTTAAAGTGGTAGTTTGGAATTTTGGACATAGGACCTCATTTCTAAAGTTAGCCTGTGTGTTATTTATCATTGGAGACCTTTTCAACAAATTTCATTCAGTTCTTCTAGTTGCAGAGTGCGCTGGTGCTAGGCTAGCACAAGTCAACGGCTTCGGCTAGCCTGCTAATAAAAACAGTCTTACCCACTCCACAGTACACCCGAGGCAAATAAATTATAACGCCAGACTAGCGATTTAAATGACGTAAATGTGTTGATGGATGTCTCCAATTATAAAAACCACACAGGCTAACTTCGAAATGAGGTCCTATGTCCAAACTGACCTACTGTATATCTGAATTGCTTATGAGTTTGTTTAGGACTGAATAAGACCAAGACTAGCAAACAGTGTATGATATGAACTGCGCGTCCAGGAGGCCCGTTCACCTCAATGCGGTAGCGGCTCAGCACTGGCCGGATGCCCAGCGGCACGGGCAGGATGGGCCCGCGCTCCGGGTCTGTGGGCCCATCGATGGGGGGGAGGCCGGCCTTCCCCGCCTGGCCGATCTGTCAACCGACGGGCAGAGTGTCAGCGTGAAACCATGAAGGTCACTCCACTGCTCATTCCCACCAAAAACAAACAAGAACGCTGGGCGAAGTGTCGGCGAACATGAACGACAAAAAACATATTGCCAAAGCGTGTCATCGTGTTTCTGTCCCGGGTTTGAGTCCACGAGTACGTTTATGAATGGAACTTAGAAGTGAAGAGGAACACGTTAGAGACACTCAATTGGGCTTAAGACGATCTGGAAAAATACAGATGGTGTGACTGGTGGCAGCGCAAGGAGGTGGGTAGAGAGAAAGAGAGAGAGAGGGAGAAGGAGAGAGAGAGGAAAAGACAGAGAGAGAGAGAGAGAGAGAGAGAGAGAGAGAGAGAGAGAGAGAGAGAGCGAGAGACGCTGAAAAGAAAGCACCTTTATTTGAGGAACGGCAAAACTATGTACGTTGATCAGAGCTCGCCTCATCTCCTCCTCGTCGAAAGGCAACTGTGGAGGAGAGGAGGACGAGGAGGAAGAGGAGGAGGAAGAGGACGAGGAGGAAGAGGAGGAGGAGGAGGAGGAGGAGGAAGAGGAGGAGGACGAGGAGGAAGAGGAGGATGAGGAGGACGAGGAGGATGAGGAGGAAGAGGAGGAGGAAGAGGAGGAAGCGAAGGAAGAGGAGGAGGAGGAGGAGGAGGAAGAGGAGGAAGACGACAATGACCCAAAGGAAGGACAGAGGGAATGGACGGGAGTCGAAATAGGACGAGGCAGAGGTGGAGAGGAGAATGGGTGGAGGAGTAAGAGGGGTTGGGGGATGTTTCCCCCCCATGCAGCATGTGGGTTTGAGGATAGGTTGTTAGGGCAGGGGCCAACATGACAAGGAGGAGGGAAAGGAGACGGAAGAAAGAATTTTGTTAGGAGTTACAGGAAACGCAGGTGAGGTTTAGAACGTAGAGGGCAGGTCACATATCGTCAAGATATATTTCTGTGCTTTTCATCATGGTCAGGTCCCATATTCATATCATGTTCTTCATAGTCAGAATATCTTTCTAATATCTCCCGTTTCTGACATGTCAAATTCGACAAAATAAATATTTCTAATCCACATGAACATTAAGTGCTTAAATTATGTGCACGCACTTGCATGTTTGCGTGTGTGTGTGTGTGTGTGAGTGAGTGACAGTGTGTACGTATGTGTGAGTGTGTGTGTGTGTGTGTGTGTGTGTGTGTGTGTGTGTATGCGTGCGTGCGTGCGTTTGTGTGTGCGTGTGTGTGTGTGTGTGCGGATGAGTCTGGGTGCGCATCTGTGCACACGTGTGTGTCTGCGTGGCACAAGGAGGGTCCCGCTATCCTCGGCATGCTCTCAAGCACTGCAGCGTTTGTTGCACGACGTTCACCCGCATTACTGATCCTCACCTGCAGCAGCTCGAAGGCAGCCAGCAGGTCCCCCGCCGTGCTGTTGCCCCGGTAGATCTGGTAGTACTCCAGCTGCGGGGGGAACCTGGGGGGGCCGTAGTGCTCGTCACACATCTTTGTGATGGGCTTGGCGAACGCCTCGACCTATGAACTCAGCTTTACCCTGAGCATGGTGGTGGTGGTGGTGGTGACATTAGGGGGAGGGAGGGAGAGAGAGAGAGAGAGAGAGAGAGAGAGAGAGAGAGAGAGAGAGAGAGAGAGAGAGAGAGAGAGAGAGAGAGAGAGAGAGAGAGAGAGAGAGAGAGAGAGAGAGAGAGAGAGAGAGAGAGAGAGAGAGAGAGGGAGAAGGAAATAAAGGAAAAAAATGGTATGGAACGGACGGTCAGGGAACAAGTAGGAAGGGAGTTAGTGGCATGCAGTTCCAGTGATGGCCACTGGGTGACACTGTGGCAACGAGTGTGCTAACGGGGGGCCTAAAGAGACATTAAAAAAAAAAAAGAATGATGGGAAAGCAAGTATGAGAGCTCTTAAACAGAAGCTAATGGCTAACAATAACCAAATCAACTGAGGATTACAAAGTATCCGACATGGGGTTTGGATGCAACACACTTGGCACAGTTGGCACAGTTGGCAGATACTCGTGCCTGCGTTCACATTTCGTGGGCAATTATTTGGAGGCCCATAACTGTATTATGGTCATTATCGGTCAGCTTACTAAACGGTAGCTGCACTGTATGCCCATCCATTCTCACTACTCTCAGCGCTGCGGATGCTTCACGAAACCCTCGCAGTGAGAAAGAGCCGTGGGAGAACATGCAAACATGGCAGTGGCATTGGACAGACAGGAGTTTAACAATTCATGCTGCGTTCACACTACATGTGCACTAGTGAACTACCGCATCCAATGTGACACGACTGCGTTCACACTCTGCTCAGCGCAACAAGGGTCAAGGGTTAACATGGACAGAGGCAAGGGTTGGTGGGTGGAAGAGGGGCAGACAAACATAATACAGGGAGAAGGATGGACAAGCAGAGACATTTTGTTTAGCATATTGTCATAGTAATTACACTTGCAGACGCTTTTATCGAAAGCAACTTACAAAAAGTACATTTGTCAGAAGAAGGTGATACATTTCACTGCTGCTAATACAGTAAGAAAGTCACCAGAACAAGTGTCAAGCATTTCAATTGCTAGGTTAACCAGTAATTACATGTCACCTGTTGGTTTAGATGTCACACACAGAATTCAGTCATCCATACCATTTCATAATCATCTATAGATCTATCTTAATCATCTATAGATCTATCTTACTTACTTTGATACACTTGCTACTGTTTTTATTGTACTGTATTTATTGTATGTATTGTATGTATTTGTCTCTTTTACATATAACCTGGCATCAGTGTGGACAGCAATGAAAGAATTTCATTGCACAGAGAAACATGTTTTCCTTGCTGTATATGACAATAAACACTTTGAACCTTAAACCTTGAACCTTGAATCTACCTTCCTATTCATCAATGTATCCATCCATCAATTTAGAAATCTGTTTTTTCCTCAACAATCCATCCATCCATCCGTCCGTCTCATCACACAGCCTGGTCTTCCTACCACGGTGTCCTGGTCGTAGATTTCGATCACAATGATCGGAGGGTCGTCCCTCAGCTCGCTGGCCTCCCCGAACAGCTCCACGTCGTCAAACACCAGCATCTGGTCCCACGTGGGGCACAGCGTCTCACTCAGCACCTGCACACACGCACACGCACACACACACGCACACACATACACACACACACGCATGCACACACATATACATACACACACACACGCATGCACACACACACACACATACACATACACACACACACACGCATGCACACACACACATATACACACACACACACACACGCACGCATGGACACACGCACACACGCACACACATACACACACACACGCATGCACACACACACATATACACACACACACACGCACACACACACACGCGCACACACACACACAGGCACACACACACACGCACGCGCACGCAGACACACACACACACACACACACACACACGCATGCACACACACACATATACACACACACACACACACATGCACACACACACACGCACACACACACACAGGCACACACACACACGCACGCGCACGCAGACACACACACACACACACATACACACACACAGGCACACACACAGGCACACACACAGGCACACACATGCACGCACGCCCACGCACGCACGCACACACTCACACACACACACACACACACACACACACAGTAAGATGCGTTAGATGCCTTGTACATGCACACTTCCAGACTTTTTCTTCAGGGCGAGCTCATCAAACCGGCAGTTGCCAGGCAATCCGCCCACGCCCACGCCCACCCCCCAACCCCCACTCTGCATGTTGACCTACGGCCCTACCTCCGTGACCTGGCTGTGGGAGGAGAAGAAGACCCTGGCGAAAGGATCCGAGAGGCCACTGCTGTCGGCCGCGAACAGACTGCGGGCCTGGTACATGTGAGCCCTCAGCTGGAAGACCTGCTTCACTGTGGGACACACACACACACACACACACACGCACGCACACAGACACACACGCACGCACACGCACGCAAGCACACACACACACACACACACACACACACACAAGCTCATCAAGATACTGTATATTAAATCAAGATCTACTTTGGGATTTATTGATACAAGAATTTAAAAGTATAAGCCGAGAAAGCTGTAAATTGGTGTTTGCCTGTCTTACCCAGATTCAGAGTTGTTTACTCCGAATGCACCAGTTTACAAATATCTCTTTAACTTTAAAAAATAAATAAAAAGGGCGGATAAACTCACAATCAATTTGGATTTAAATACGTGGGTCGGCACCCCACGAGAATGCGATTCGATTACATTTACAAATTAAATTAAGGGGGCAAAAAGTTAATAGGTTTTCCAACAAAGTTGAGTGTGGCGCCCACTAAATTGATTCGGCCTGTGTGTGGGTGTTAAGTGAATTTCGATAACGTCCCCGGAGCCAGATGGCCCATGGACTCCCCCCTTCCCTCCCCCCCCCCCCGCCTTCCCTCCCTGCGCTTACTGTTGTACACCAGGCTGATGGGGGGCACGGAGTGGAGCCCCGGGCCCGTCCTGGAGGCTTTGGTCTCCTCGAAGCCGTTGGGCAGGCCGCTGAGGAAGTCCTTCCTCTGCTTGTTGAGGCCCAGCCACAGGTAGAGCTCCAGCTTGGCCTGCACGGTCCAGCCTGCCGGCCCGAAGCCCTTCTTCCCGGGGAGCTACGCGGCCACACGGCGGGGAGGGGGGGTGGGACGAGGGGTGGGACGTGTGAGAGAATGGAAAAAGAAAATAAAAAAGGAAAAAGGGGGGGGGGGGGGGGGGGGGGTGAGTCAAATGTGTCGGCATGCGTGAATCAGATCAACATGAGTGAATCAGATCACACATGTTATTGTTATCCTGATCGTATCAAGGGCGTCAGTTTGTTTTTAGAAGTGGTGGGGACAATAACCATAAGCTTGAGTGTGGTTTGAAAAGTGCTGGGTACCCTTATGTAAGCTATTCATCCATTCAACGCTGCATTACAATATGCTCTGCAGTGTATTGTCAGGTGTTCCTATTCAAACAATAAAAGTTGAAAACCACAGTTTGTGTTTTGGCTTGTTTTGCAAAACGGCGTTGGAAACACCAGGGTATTGGAAACAAAGAACAGTGTTGGCAATTTAAAACTTGACATCAACAAAGTTTACCAGACAAACAATGCCAGACTGTAAAGGGGGTACGAAATGAAACAAGGTGCTGAGCGTCAGCCTTTGGAAGAGGAGCAAGGGCTGCTGGTAGCATATGTTAGGCTGCATTAAAAAAAGAAGAAAAAAAACAAGCGCCCAGAGGAGAATTGCATCTGCCAAATCCCCACCACCAGTAAACACTCGCGAAGGACTAATGTAGACTCGTTACAACATCAGAAGCAAATTGCCCGCAAATAAAATCCCCTACAGTTTAGGATAATCACAAAGGTTATGAGAGAACATATTTATGTTAGGATAGGCCTACCAGGCTCCAAGTCTAACATCACATATCTCAACCAGACAAAACAACTATAACCATATTGGCATAGCAATCGCACCGTGTGTAGCTGCTACTAGCTGCAATTGATATCTACAATGCATACTAGCTGGAGCACCAACCATAATCAGATCACAATCGTAGGACTGTGGGTAACCTTTGACCAGGTCATCACAAGCAAAAAAAACCAGCAGCAAAGTTTACGTAAACCAATTTCTTACCCCCCTCCCCCTTGCGATAACATTCAATATAATTTAACAAATTATACAAACAACAAAAAAAGGCTAAAGTCGCAAGGCTATTTAACTGGATCCATAATGTCTAACAGAAAAGCTGTTAACCAATATCAGATCCTTTTTCAGCAGGCAAAAATGCGCTGTAAGTGCAGAGAAACCTACAAATTACCTTGTTTTACGATGTTTGATATTAACTCAGTCAACTGCTAGTTCTCATCTATTGCTAATGTTAATGGTTAGCTAGCAGTAACACTGCAGTTAGCTACATACCGGCTTTAGCTACAGTCTATGCTTTGGCTACTACAAATTTCTGTCTTTCACTTTTATTGGTTGAGTGGAATACCTTTTGTAACTAGCGATGGTTTCTAGTGTTCCATATACATATACAACTCAAGTTAATTCCATGATATTGCGTTAGCCTTTGCTAGTACTAGAAGTCATAAAAGCTAGCCTCCCAAGTTCACCGTTCTCTCACGGTCACAATGTTCGTTCTGAATGCGCCACCATTGGAATGCACCGACTCCGCTGTCATTTTACAACACCATGTTTCTACAGTGGCTCACAGTCGACAAATCAAATGACTAGATACCAAATTGCGTTTTTCACATGTTTGCAACCTGTGGATTTACCACTAGATGTCCCTATATAATTATCGCCTATCGCATGATTTAGACTCGACAGTTTCGGTTGTATGTGGGGATTTTTTTGGTCACAATAGGTTTGCACATTTGTAAAAATGGTGGGGACAAAATTCAAATTATAAATAGTGGTGGGGACATGTCCCCCCCGTCCCCCCCCCCGTAATCTACGCCTATGAAGACTATATAGATTTAACTACTCCTTAACATATTGTTAAGTAACTGTCTTTGCATTTGATTATTATTTATTCAAGTGTGCAAATATTGTACATGCATTTATATAAATGTAAAATATATGGAAGCACTGGAACCACTGTAGTCTAGCGGCAGGAATGCAGGATTACAACATTGAAATGCATTGTGGGAGATGTAGTTGGCTTGGTGGCTGTATGGTACGCTGTGAAGCAGCATACGCCTGTTAAGCTCTTATGTTAAACTCTCCCTGTTAAGCCACATAAAATGAAGTGGCGAGCCGGCTTTGGCCCGCGGGCCTTGAGTTTGACACATGTGATGTAGGCAATAGGAGCACACGAGCAGCCCTGCGGTGGGCACAATGGCCGTATGACCTCCTATGAGGTCATAGGAGGTCATATGAGGTCCCATGAGGTCCCATGCTACATTTCATTCCCTCTATTCTCCAACCAACCTTCCCATCTCTCTTCACTGTCTCTCTCCATATAAAAGGCAGAACAAAAAAAAACCTCTCCAGGTTATGAGCCGAGAGGTTGAAGGGGAGGAGGAGGAGAGGGTTGAGGACCCCTACCCTGAGAAAGGCAGCCTTGACTTTGCCGCAGTCCTTGCCGGTCTCCTCGTCCACTATGGAGTACAGGATGTCCTTGGAGGGGACGCGGGCGTAGGCCACGCGTTTGTTGTTGCTCATCATCCAGATGAAGACGTCTGGGATGCTGTGTTGAGGCTGGTGGGGGAGGGGGGTGAGGGCATCAGTGAATTAGACGGTGGTTCGATGACGTAATGATGTGCTCAAATCAGTTTGAAAGACAATGACCAAAAAACACAACTCGAAAGGTCTGTGGAGAGATATATGCCGGGTGTTTCATATATAAAAACTGAGGGTATGTTTACCATTTACTATGATGTTATTTTATCGATGCTTTTATCCAAGGCAACTTACTGTAACTTCCGAGGCTACATGTATATTTGTATATATTTCTTTTTTTTAACTCATTGTTTGTCAACACTGAAAACTGAGGAAAGTGTACTAGTGTATGTGCTTACATACACTGAACAGAACTGAATGTCGGCGCCAGGGAGAAATCTAAACAAAAAAACATGGAGGACCGAAGCTCCTCGGGTGTAGCTGCTGGTAGCTCTGAGACTCTCGTGTACCTCGTCAGCGAGGAAGCGAAGCCTCTGCAGGAAGTTGTGCACCAGCTTGAGCTTGTCCTTGATCGTGTTCTTCTTCACCTGCGTGCGCAGCTGCTTGGCCTGCTGGCCCATGCTGTCCTGCAGGGGGCGACAGCGCGTCAGCGGCAACGTATAGTAACCTTACTTATATACAGTCTATGATAGTAACGCATACATACATACGATGTATAAGTGCATTTGGATGGATTTTCCACATATTGAAAATGGATTATTATGACAAAACTCTAAGTCTAACTGCATTAGATTTGGTAAATATTATTGGGAATTATTGCTTATTCTGACTTATTCTGGCTAGTCATTTTGTGGGATATTTATTTTGTATCCACATAATTTTTAAAGTATTGTATATGAGTGTACTTCATGTAGATGATAAATGGAGTACATCCGTCATATGGGACTTATGCCTCCCTCGCACGCGCACGCACACACACACACACACACACACAGACACACACACACACACACACACACACACACACACACACACACACACACACACACACTCTTCCTCCGCCTGACATCGCCCATTTCCTTGCTAACCCGCTATTGGATTAGCGCCCAGCGTACCATGTCTCTCATGCAGGATTTGAGCCTCTCTCGGTCCAGCCTCGTTCTGCCGGCCTGGTTCATATCCTTGTTGGCCAGGGCCACGAATCGACTGGGAAACCAACGAGAAAGACACGTTTAATATCTCTTGACTCGTCTGAGTCAAGAGATATTAACTCGTCTGAGTCGAGAGGGGACAGGGCCAGGCGCAGAGCAACACATGGTCAATGGTTCGATTCGACCGTTGTTGTTAATGCTGGATGTGTAGTGCAATGATGTGAAACAGAGGAGGAACAATGCACATCCTTAGAACCGGGTTTCAAGTATTCAACAATGCCGCGGTGATGATGTTGATTGATGTTGTGATATTGCACTGCGCGGTAAAGATGCCTCAGAGAAGATTCTAGAACGATGTACCTGCAGCCTGTGCCGAGCTCCTCCAGCACTCCTCTGAGTCTGCGCTCGGGGAAGGCCTTCTCTGTCTTTATGATCTCCTGAACGTCGTTCAGCCCCTCCTCCTGCAGGGGCACGAGACACGCTTGAACTCACAACCAATTACATTCAGATTTCAGATTGTCCACTGATGCCGGAGGACGCGTCGCCATTACCACTGCTCAGCTCAAGATAACCGAGGAACGAGAATGTGATACAAGCATAGAGAGGCGATAAAAATGTAGAAAATGTGCTGCGATGTAAAAAAGATGCACATAAAAAATGTGCACTGTATGTAAATATATCAAATGTGCTCGCTCACGTCATGTTAGCATAATTAGTTATGCATGCCTTTTTGGACAATCCATTCAGCTGGTCAGGCAATTGGTGCATTTATAGTGCCTTGGACATACATTTTCACGTGTATAAATGATATAATTCACTATTCACTATATGATGGGTTATTCATCCAGAATCTTCTCAAAGGAGAACAGGCGCTGACTCACAAGCTTGTCTGCGATCTTGTCCATGATGTTGGAGTTGTACAGCCGCCTTCGCTGGTCCTGCCACCAGCTCTTTATGTAGATGCAGGGCTTCTTCTCAAAGTAGGGCAGATGGAAGTAGTTCCTGTCATGTATAACCATCAGATAGATTAAAAAAAAAGGACACTGTGAAAGCAAAGCATGAGGAAATGAGGAAAGCCCCAAAGCTATGCAAATGATGTACATTAATTAATAGATAGTTAACCCGGCACAGGCCTTGTCTCCTTCCTTTGAATAATGTACCAAAAAATTATAATTGCTTCCTTTTTTTCATACTTGCAATACAATTTTCGAAATTGGGAGATTTCTACCAAAAATATACACTAAGCAAGAGTGAGCTTTCATCTAAGAAATGTCAATCTAAGTTGCTCCCATGTGACCTCCACTCTGCCCCCGCCCCCCCCCCCACCTGTCTGTGATGACGGGCTTCATGGGGGGGGTGGAGGAGACGGACGGCAGCTCTCCGTCCTCGTCAGCCTCGTCCTCACTGGAGTTCTGGATCAGGTCCGACTCCTCCTCCTCGCTCTCCCCATCCTTCTTCCTCTTCCTGGCTGACGACGGCTTGCTCACCCCATCAATCTGGTTGCCGTAGTTACCTGCAAGAGACGGGCGTATCCAGGTCAGGTGAGATGTACTTAATTGATCCCAGAAAGGAAATTACGGAATTAGAGAATCGGGTGGAATTTTGTTGGAAAATTGTAGATTTATGTACCGCTGACCAAATACGCAAGGGTTCTTATTTCAAGGTCATATATTTTATCATTAGACAAAGCCAACGACTTAAACTAGATCAATACATTAGCTGGGACCTGACTTACCTATTGTAACCTCAAAGCTGATGGATTTGTCGCCAATCTTTCGATCAATCATCGTGGCCTCCAAAAATGAGCCAAACAGGAAGAATTCTTCTATTTTCCCAGTTGCACTCTGAACAGGAAAGTATAGGGGGTGAATAAAATCAAGTGCTGAATCAGGTTGTACTGTATACACTCATACATTGATTTTGCGTTTCATTCTTTCATTCATGTCATATATGAAGTTGATTGAGTTTTTGGCAGTATTCGATTTCATACTGTCACTGTAAAACGAGTTTTCCTATGCAGCATTTATTGCCGTGGTTCATTCGAGGTATAGGAAACATTTAGTCAATTATAAAACGCAAGGCCTTTTTTTTCCTTTTTCTTTAGTTATTTTTTTACAAGCAGCAGCACGTAAAAAAAGAGAAAGTGAGCTAGGCCTTCACATAACAGCTTCCTACGCCTGCATTACAGTGCTCATTAACCATGATAACGATAACTGCATAACTGAATTTTTCACTTTTGTTTCTCACTCCTTCTATCGACCCTCAAGGCACAATTTAGAGCAGAAACAGGGGTGTGAAATGGCAAACCGGTGTGACTTCCATAGCCTGGCCGTATTTGTGAGAATGAGGACACACAACGGTCATGTTTTGGGATCCTCGCCTGCAGTAGCACTATGGAGCATGAGAAATCCCCACAGAGCCATTACATCGTGGCAATGTAACGGATTGCAGGCAGTGTTAATGTCAGGTTGACTAGTTCAATAACAGGGGTCAAGGGAGACAAAAGCTTGAGGCCTTTATGGATCTCGAGGAGCCCTGATGCTACTGCATTTTCTTCTTCTTAGTCCCATGGTCACCGTCATTGTAGAGATTGCGAGTGGAGACATTGGACCGAGTCTGTTAGATAATCCGTTCTTAAAATGTTATTCATCCTGAGAGTGAAAGGGCTGGGAGTTCAAGGAAGGAGAGGGGACGAGTTATCTCCATGGTTACACCCCATGCCAACTTTGTGATACTTTTAAGCTAGTTAAAAAATGAAATGAAAAGAAAAAAACTAACATTGTACACTATAATGCATCGTTGCATGTGAAATCCGCCACACTCGCGCATTTAAGGAAACCACAAGTGTCACAAAGAGTATGACCCAAGAGCATTCACACAGGCCTCGCTGTATCTTCGTCAGGAACGAAAATGATCTCGGGTTCACCTCCCCTTTAAGAGTTTAACCACGTAATACAGCACTATATATATTTACACACATGGGGGCCAATTCACCTCTGAGATGTTGGAGACGGACTCCACCTGCACCTCTGTGGAGCTCACGATCTCAGCCGAGGTGGTGTCCAGGATCTCCACGGCGACCGACACCAAGAGCCGGGCTCGGAAGGAGACGCCTTCTCCCAGGCCTTCGTTGAGGTCCTGGTGCTCATCCATGAGGGTGTACTGGCGGGTGGAGCCGTACATGTTGACCCAGGCTGGGCCCATGGTCGGCAGGAAGCCTGGGGAGAGTCCAGGAGGCAATATGGAGCAATACGGCCCTATTAAGCAGTAATAGTAGGTGGTGGTTTTGGTTAATGATTTTGCTGTGTGCATTTTGTTTCATGTAAAAAATGGCAAAATGATGGCACTTTGTTTGAGTCGATGATTTTATTATTTATTATTATTATTTATTATTATTTATTATCTATTATTATTATTATTATTATTATTTATTATTATTATTATTTATTATTTATTATTTATTATTTTTCACCCACGTATAATGATGCAAGTATTGATGTTGCATGACTTTGCTTTGGGATATTGTCCTCCACTATATTCGTTCACAAAGCAAATTATCGTGTCAATGGAGTCATGCGGCCTCAAGGACTTATTAAAGAAAATGCTAAATGACAATTCCGCACCAATGATTGCAACATAATTAGGTAGGCTAATTAAGGCTAGCTAATGAATTAACCTGAAAGCTAATCAATGCCAATGAGCTGCACCACTGTCACTGCGTATCATTAGGTCATGTATTTATTTTGGCTACCTTTGTCACCCTCATTACAGATCTTGCGGAGGTCAATGAAGTGCGTTCCTATGGCAACGTCGTTGACCTTATCCGAGTCTCGTATCTGGACCTTCATGCGTTTGCAAAGTGGCGGGAACATCTCGGTGAAGATAATCTGCTCATTCCAGATGGGCTCGTAGCTGCTCTTCTGGACTGTGGTCTTCCCCTGGAAGGAGGAAAATAGCTGGACTGGACTCTTTCTAGCGGAACTGTGTATTTGGTCGAGTTGCTCTGAGAATACTACTTCTCTTCATTGATTTCAATGAGAGTAAACCATGTCTATCCACACATCTTATCTTCCATATTATCCAAGGAGATTCAATCATATCGTCAATCATAGCAAGTATATCCTTCTCCATTTCACACTACAACCCACAAAGGGCATTTCAAATGATGCGACACAATTGAAATGTTACACGAGAGAGGTTGCATTCATCTTTCGGACAAGGCTTGAAAAGACAACAGCCTGGCACGGCCCATACCTTCTGGCCAGCAAACTGCACTTGAACATAGGGGTCCACCAAGTCTCGGCTCTCCCCAATGAAGGCCTTCTTGACGTTCGCCATTATGGTGGTGTTCATCTTCGGCAGGCCCTCGGCCCGGTAGATCTTCACGTAGAACCTGGCCCACTGTCTCTCCACCGGGACCCCCTCTGGGAGCAGCAGGTTCCTGCGTAGGGGAGCACATCCACAGATAGAGGGGGCTATGTAGCTACAGACCATTGCACCATTGAACTCACCCAACAAAACGCCTTGATAAACTTGATAACCCCAGCACCCATAATAGAGCAGCTGTATGTCAATATAATTGATACTCAATGTGTGTACCATGTTACATGCATAATTTCATTCTGTTTACATTCCATACATGTTGTTTACATTCCATAGATGCTGTTTACATTCAATACATGTTGTTTACATTCCATACATGTTGTTTACATTCACACGTGTTGTTTACATTCCATGCATGCTGTTTACATCCATACATGCTGTTTACATCCATACATGTTGTTTACATTCAATACATGCTGTTTACATCTATACATGTTGATATACATATGTATCTCCATTGTGCTGTTCCACACTTTGCCATATTGCACCTTCTACTATTATTCCTTAGCAAATTACCATCATTGAATTTCACTGTGAACTTCCTATGCTGTAAAATGTACAACGTATACGCCCACTGTCTGTCTGGCTGTATATTTTGCACTATTTTGTTATTGCACTATTATGTTATTTGTTATGTTATACGTTGTCTGTTACAATTATTGCCCATTTGGAGTTTAGAGAAATGCAATTGCGATTTCACTCGCACTAATTGTATGGTAGGGTTGACTAAAAAGTTCACTTTGACTTCGACTACAGCAGAACATCGGGTTACCTGGCTAAAAGTCTCCCTGCTGGTAGTTGATCTAGTGCCTAGGGGCAAGACAATGTGGTGCCTAGGCTGTTACTGCAATGCTATGCTAATTACTCTGCGCGTGCATTCCAATACAGTAACTCTGGCTGCGAAGAGATGTGAATATGCATGGCGCTAGAAATAACTTATTTGACTTCCAGCTGGTGAGGGGAAATGGAGTGGAACATACCCCTCTATGTCGTCTTCGTCGGTCTCGTTAGCCTTGTGCGGGGTCTTGATGTTGTCCCCCTTCCCAACCACGGCCACGTCACACTTAATATATCCTTTGCAGCCTGCGGTGATGTCGTCCGGGTCGGAGAGCATGGCCCACTTGTGGTAGAACTGGTGCTCTGGGACAGGAATCAACGCATGATCAAAGGAACCAACAGGCCAACGGGTCGTGGGTTCATACAATTGACGAGTGAATAAAAGGAGTCAAGGTGACATTTTTTGTCATTGGATTTATGTTTCAGATTCATGGCTCGTGAGACATGAAAACCAAAACCTTGACATACACTCAAAACAGTTATTAATATCCCATAAGGAAGCTGGGAAGCAAGGAGACTATAATGAGTTTGAGGGCTATAAAACAGTTTGCGTGTAGAATTGTTAAACGCACTTGATCAGTGTGTGTGCACGCCGCGTAATTCATTTACCGGGCTGTGAATAAACGGTGCCAACATCCAGTTTGAAGGTTCCCACCAAGGTTCCACTGCGCAGAAGGTTCTTTGAGTGGATAACCTAGTCAAAAACAGTGAAGACTTGAATTATGAATGTGCTATAAGCTCATGGCCCAGCGTTGCCATGGGAACAGCTAAAAAAAAAAAAAACATAAAGACATAAAACCGAGTCTGCTGTGATGTGACGTTAGAACCAGGACTGACGCTAAGCTGGTTAGCACAATGGATGAGTGAGGACAGAAGCTTTCCGAAGATATTCAAAGGAATGTTCCGGGTAATTGCGCTAGCGCAGGTTACGTGGCCGCGCTTTTACTTTGCCCCTTCGGCAAAATGGCGTACTCACCGAGAGTTTGATGATCTTGTCGAACATGACGTCTGGTGGCACGTGGAAGTCGAAGACAAAGTACTGCCAGGAAGGGAAGGGTAGGAAAGAAGAAGTCATTAAACTTCACCCCGCCATTGATTGTTTTCTTATCTACTACTTAGGACTTTGTTAAGCGCGGGCTGCGTCTGCGGTGAGGCGGTTAGCCCACGCCATCAGATCTGTCTTTCTTTACTTTCTTAATGGGGCCTGGTAGAAACGGGTACGTAATGCATAGAGAGTGTGTACACCAGACTAAAGCTTAAGAGCAGAAACACTTGGCGTGAAATGGAAATCCGGGGGAGGGAGATGAAAGACAATTGCCCTTTTGGATCTGGCCGACCATCTTGTTGATGAACATGCACTCCTTTGTTTCAGCTCCTATTTCAATTGTTTCGTCGATTTTTTTCTTGGCAGAAAAGCTTCATGGATGGCCGTCGTTTGAAATGATGCTGTCTGTGTTGAAGGCGAAATATGTTCCCCCAAACTAAACCACTGAGAACAATGGAGGAAAGAGCTCAGAGGATCTTACACACATGGGAGAGGGGAAGGCAGCAAACACAAAGCAAGGGAGGAAGCGGGGCCATCACCTTCACTTAACATTCAGGGGGGGGCTTCACTCTTTGTCTCTCCACAGTGTCCTGTCCAGACAGTACTAATCGATCACAGACTTGGCCATTGCCAGTACTGATCCCAGCGTGGTGCAGACTACAGCAGGCTCGTTCAGCCTCATACAGTTGCATAGTCTAATGGCGTCCCGCTGAGTTTAAAGAGCAGTCTCTCCACACAGCCATTCACCCAGCTAGAGAACACCACACAGCAACACATTGTTTCTGTCTTTTAAATAGTCACAGACTAAAACTAAAAAAGGGGACAATATCTCAGAAGAACATTGGGGTTTTAAAGGACTCCACACGGCTCACCTCATTGTAATAGGGGCAGTTGGTGGATTCCTTCATGGAGGTGTACTTCTTGTCGTCTCCGATCTCCACACACACCACTGGGTCCATGTTGAGGCCCACCAGCTGCCGGGCCTCGATCACCGTGATGCTGATCTGGATCAGAAGGAGATTTTCAATGATGACACGGTGCAGTAGAGCAGCGGTTCGTCAACAGTGTGCCGAGCACACCAGCATCGCTCCAGGAAAGGCTAAGTGCGGGATTTAAGACATTTCCTCCTGACAAAGGTTACAGTGACGCCAGTGAGCGAGTGGGCAATAAATATTGTAGGTCATTTGTTCTATCTTGACCTTTCACGAATGATAGCCAACTGAGCAGAAATTTAAATTATCTTGCAAAAATAAGGCCGATCCGAATCCATCAACGGACTGCTTTTGTTGACAGTTCTGCCCCTTGACTCAATTTGAACAGTTGTGCAATAATTACATTTTACATTTAACAGATGCTTTGTCCAAAGTGACATACGATCAGTAAATTGGTCATGCATTTGTGGGGTTCAGTGTCTTCCTCGCCTTGGAGGTGGGGATTGAACCGCCAACCCTCCGGTGAGTGGACGACCCGCTCTCTATCCACTGAGCCAATTACAAGGACATACACATTTTCTTGTATGTGTGTAATTTACCATCCTCACTTTTTTCATTTTGATCTTTTCATTTCTCATTGGGATCATTGTTGTCCCTTAGCCGCTTAGTCCCTGAGGCAGTGCATCGGGAAAAAGCCAACAGATCCATATCCCGAGAAGAGTAAATAAAACAAGCAAGTGGATTGCATTTCTCATGCACACATGAGAATCAGTCCCCTCGTTAGGGGAGAGAAAACGTTTAGCCATCCTTCACGATGAGGACCAGAAAACTATTACAAACTAGCGCTGGGGTGATAAGCATCTCTGACAGATTTGAAGCACGGGCGCCTTGTATACAGTCCCCTGGGTCCAGATGAATGTGGTGTGTACTATTTTTATTTGAAACAGAAATGGAGACAAGCTAGTTTCAGTCCAACAGGTTTAGGAAGGCTACAGTGTTTCCCAATGGTTTAATTATCCTTTCCTCTGCCAAAGAACACCGAGGGGAAGAGCAAGAAGGGAAGAAAACGTTTTCTTTCAGTGTTTGTCTTAATGGTTTTCTGGGCTACAGGCTGACATGGATAACTGAGTGAATGTCCTGCCGGAGTTTGTTTTTGCGCTGCTAATGAATCCGCTATTTCCTTCCTATTCTGCCAGAAGCCATCGCTCATCTCTCTATTACCTCTGGTGGTCCCATCTCTTTATCAATCTCATAAGCTTGATAGAAATAGATGTTTGGTCTGAGGCAACACTACAGGCAAAACAATGCATTATTGACAATTATATTAAAGATGTACTTTGTATAATGTTTAGACCTATATATGTGTTGTGCGTCATGGTAGACCAGTTGTCGTTTCAGCATTATCCTTTGGAAATGGCTTCCTGTTTGAACTTGCGTTCACTTCTTTTAAGCAAAACAATGTTCAGCAAGGTTTGCATGTCCAATTTATTTGCTCCGATTAACTGAGTGACTCAGAGGACCGGCGCAAAAGCAGTGGAATCTGAAAATGCTTTCTCTTTCTGGTATGTCACCAGCTCAGTCAAGCTCAGAGAGAGCGAGGCATGGAAGGAAAATCCACAAGCACAAACATACTCACATCGACACGCATGAACACACACATACACACACACACACACACACACACACACACACACACACACACACTAGAGGATGGATACCCAGGTTCGGACAAATATTTAGAAATTATGCTCGGGTTTGGGTCGGGCTCGGTCACATCTGCGCGATTTGACATTTTTAATTTACCCGCGTGTTAACCCGCGCATGTTGCGCTCATCTGTTTGTTGACATGTCCAAATGCCTGCCAGTTGCTTAGTAAAGGTGTGCTTTCAAAAACACAGACATAAATGTGTCATTAGTATGAAAAAAAAAAGATTTTAACTGTGTCGGGTTTGGACATAAAAAGCTTGATGCCAGTCGGGCTCGGGCAGTCGGGTTTAGTTACTGTTCTGTCGGACGTGGGCCTGGCTTGGACAGAAAACTCAGGCCTGATTCGCACTCTAATACACACACCTGATAATCCACTGGTCTACCAGCGCTCGGTTCCATCTTGATGTCCGGCTTTGACCTAAGGGGATGAAACGCAGCGGTTGGAATCAGCCAGCGGAAACAGCAGTCTCACCACCAACGTAAGAGCATGTGTGTGTCTCAGCGGGGTGTGGTGTGTGTACGTATAGACCTCTTGTTGGAGACATTTGTAGTGACGGCGGTGACAGACGCCAGGGAAATGGTGTCGGGGTCCAGGGTGCCGGCCAGACGAATGGCCCTCCTATCCATATCCTCCATGTCCAGGACTGCCGGCTCATCTGGATCACACAGACGGTCACTGAGTCTCATACACTCCCATAGGACACCAGTCCTTTTATCATATAGGCATCCACATACATGATATCTATAGCTAACTACAAAATGTAATTCCATGCGAGGAATGACTTGTGCATAGGAATGCCTGTGATCGTTGAGCTAAATTCAGTTGAGGCTGCCAGATAGTTTAGAAGGAGAAGAAGAACGGCACTTAGCAAACACTTTTGTCCAAAGTGACTTACAATGTTGCGCAAAGTACGTTTGTGGGGTTTGACTTGTGGACAGTTGGAGGTGGGGATCGAACCACCTAGTTATGCCACCCTGTTTACAGCTGGAAAGCAATTAGCAGAGTCAAACGTAACAATTGGAAGGCTGGGCTCAATGTTACCTTTATGAGAGTTTATTTGCATTTTTAATCGCAAATATCTCAAAAAGTATAAAGTTTACAAAACTGAAAAATACATTGCACAGCCATATGGAAGTAGATCTTTCAAATACAGTTTGAAGTTAGCTTCTATTAATTGCACATTTCAGTGTGAAGAATAATAATATGATGAATAGTGATAACTAGATTGTGCATTCCTATGCACAATGATAACAATTTGACAGAATTCTGTCACTGCCCTTTTTTGTTATCCATTAGTTACAGTTATTTGTGAATTGTTATGACAGTTGGTGAGTGAAATTAATATTTTAGCTAGGTGACTTATGCCCAACAAGATAAGCTGCTTATGCAGACTCAATGAAAAAAAAAGTTTGAAGTTGGCCTTCAAATCAAAATTACACATCACATCCATTGAAACATCAACGTTTGCTGGACGTTTTTAACCAGGAAGTATAATCGCCTGAAATGTTGGGTTGATCTTATACCTCCTTTCCTGTGGTCATCTTTGGAGCTCTTCATCTTGCCGAGCTTCATGGCTGAGAAGACACCTTTCCCAGCTCTGGTGGAAGAGGAAAAGGGAGAAGGAAAGGATGGAGAGAATAGAGGATTGCTATCATGAAGAGAAATTGACTCTGATTGGCTGCATGATGTAGACTCGGATTAATGGGTTTCCATCAACATAAAATCCAATGCAATGATCAGTCATCATGACAAACTCCCTATAAACCACACGCATCCTATTCAATGGTTTATTGGCAAGGCAATCTACTGGGCCGACGAGCTAATTAAATACGCAGACACCAGTTTTTGCATCCATTTGTCATGATCATTTGCCTTGTAGTAACCCAACGAGGCTGTCCATTTCTTCCACGGCCCAAACAAGTTCTTTCACTCTGTGCCAATTAATCCCCCCCCCCCCTCCCCCTGCCAACACACACACACACACACAAACACACACGCTGTGTCCCAGCCCCTCAATCAAAAGAACAAGAGTATCTGATGTCTCCACACTGATATTGTCTGGATCGCATATCAACAGAACCACAAAGGGCCAGCGATATCACCTGCAGGCCCCGACAAATGAGGGGTCTTAATTATTAAAAATCAGCGTGACAGTCCAATTTGCTGCAGATATAGAGACAACATGGGAGACAATTAACAAAAGTCTTTTCATTCGCTTTCTCATGACAAATGAATACCAGAGTTACATTTCTGCTTTGATCTTGATCTTCCAATATTTCAGAGGAGTCTTTGCATGGGTCGTGGAACATAGGATGGAACGGTACTCTGATGATGCCTCACAGGAATGGCAACATTTAAAGGAAGGTTTGGTAAATACAGATGGAATGCATTCAAAAAAGAAGGCGTGAGGACTGTTCAATATCAATGGAATGCACAAAGCCTTAGTTCAACACAGAACAGAGTTTGTTACGGTTCTACAAAATGTTTTTCGCAGTTGAATAAAACTTCTCACAACTGCCTGGAGAGAAAAACAGTTCAACTTAGCATTTCTTAAAGATCTAATTAAATCAAGAAAGAAAGCAACATCCAATGTCAACCACCTTAAACCTTATATATTGGAACTCCTTTTAGCTACATAAAATAAGCAATTAGCTTCATACATACCAGATTGCAAGACCCCACTGATCCTTATGCCCTATTCACAAGGAGATACTTGCTCACCATGAACACCAAAACTATGAATAGGTTCTTTTTGATTTTGCAGCTAGATTTCCCTATTTCCCGGTTGTCCCCGGTACGGTGAACCGAGCCCACTGTCGGCCCAGGAGCTCTACAAATGTTCTGACAGAGTGGTTCGAGAGAGGTGGAGGTGGAGGTGGAGGAGAGGGGAGGACAGAGACAGGGAGAGGAGGGGGGGAGTTACAGGTAGAAATACAGGTGAGGCTAGTAGAGATGGGGTGACGAGATGAGGAGAGGAGAGACTGCACAGAGGACCGGTTATTTCTCAAAAGGAAATGAGAAAAAAGTTCTCGTATTCTCTCACAAAGAGAATGCGCCACAACACACAAAGTTGATCCAAATTCTATTCGTCTGACACGGTTCAAGTTTTATTGTTGCTGAATAATGTATTATTATCTCAGTGCGGACATGGACTACATAACAACATTTTCTGACACAGGAAAAAAGTTCCCAATGTGGAGAAAGGACAGAGCTCTCTCTGCCTTTCTTTCTCTCTCTCTCTCTCTCTCTCTCTCTCTCTCTCTCTCTCTCTCTCTCTCTCTCTCTCTCTCTCTCTCTCTCTCAGACTCAACCAGTCAGATAACAACCTTGGAGGGAACAACAAAGGAAGCTGCTGAATACGGCTGTCACTCCACCAGATGACTGTATGACTGCATGCAGCGGTCAACAAAAAGGAAAAATACCTAAGGAATAACATCTCAAATCTATGTGCACTTGCCCTCACAGCAAGATGCAGTCAAACTGAATTTTTAAGTATGATACATGGCTATATGGTAAAGTTTGGTAAACCCTACTAATGTGGAAAGCAACAAACACATTGTACACATTGTATGTATGTGTGTGTGTGTGTGTGTGTGTGTGTGTGTGTGTGTGTGTGTGTGTGTGTGTGTGTGTGTGTGTGTGTGTGTGTGTTTGTGTGTGTGTGTGTGTGTGTGTGTGTGTATGTGTGTGTGTGTGTGTGTGTGTGTGTGTGTGTGTGTGTGTGCGTCTGTGTGTGTGTGTGTGTGTGTGTGCGTGCGTGTGTGTGTGCGCGTCTGTGTAGATTAAAAGTATAAATCATCATCATTTCACTTTAATAGAAATATGCTTAACTGCTGGATTTCCCACAGTGACCAAATGCACATTTGATAATAAATGACATGGAACTTGAACCTTGAAAGTTGAAATATGCTTCTTCTTCCTCATGGCTATCTTGAACCATAAGCTGTGTCGAATTATAGTTAACTTGAAGCATTACTAGCTTGAAGCACGGCTAGCTTCATGTAAGCCTGATGTATGGTAGTTTGATGTATGGCTACTTTGAAGTATGGCGAGCGTCTAGTGGCTGTATGTCTAGTTTAAAGCGTGACTAGGTTCATGGCCAGAGGGGAGACAAACATGACATGAAATGTATTGTAGTCAACTATATATTTTGGGGTGGCATTAGGCTCAAACCCAAGCTATGAGGAAGGAAAGATCCAAGTAGGCCTTAGGGATAGATTGGCTTGCTTGAATATATATATATATATATATATATATATATATATATATATATATATATATATATATCAAACAACAGGTTCATGTTAATAATGTTATATAAATGTAAATGTAAATGTTATTCGTCTTGTACCTGCCACCCATTCCAGGATGTGCTTCAGTATTAATAGAACTCAAATCGTTGGTCCTGGTGTTTATTATGCAGTATGTGAGTAAAAAATGGGTTCAACTAAAGGCATTGACAGAAAATCTTTCACAATTAGTTTATCTATGTGTGTGTGTGTGTGTGTACGTGTGTGTGTGTGTGTGTGTGTGTGTGTGTGTGTGTGTGTGTGTGTGTGTGTGTGTGTGTGTGTGTGTGTGTGTGTGTGCGCGTGTGTGCGTGTGTGTGTGCGTGTGTGTGTGTGTATGTGTGCGTCTGAGTGCAAATTTGCGTGTGAGTGTTTGTGTATGAGCTTGTGTATATCCATGTGAATGACCACAGACACACCCTGATATTTACTCATTGTAACAAAAAACATACAGGGGAGATTAACTATAAATAAATAAGAAGGGAAGAGGAGGGGGGGGGGGAAAACCACAAGGCCACAATTAATAATTCATAGACCTTTACTGATGAATTGTACGTTCTGCTCTGGGGGCCATACAGTGTAAATGGAAAGAGCCGGAATACAGTTGCCCACCTGTTCTCACATCACACACTGCGCCGGCCACACACACAGACACACAATACACACACAGACGCACATATATACACAGATCAGACAGATCAAAGAGCCCATGACTCAGCCAGACACACTCTTCCCAAAACCAAGGCATGAACCTTTACCGCGATTATGCCACCATTTTCACAAACCCTTTTCTCAAATTCAATGTGGACTCCCCCACGTACTGTATGCTCCTCGCTGGATAATGCTTGGATAATTCCCTTTGACTTTGGGAACATGCATGAAGCATTTGCATGAGGTCAATGCCTGACACCCAATGTGATAGTTGTCTAATTGCTCCCCGTTGTTGGCACAACACAGTCAAAGTCTGACACAAAGTTGAGGCTGTCTGTTGATGCTCTTTGGCATACATGCTATCAGCAAAAAAAAAAAAAAAAAAAAAACACACAGAGGTAGACTATGGGTCTTGTGAAGAGTAGAAAGGAGGAAATAAAGACAAACAAGAAAGACATTAAAAACTGCCCTGCATCGTTACGGCTCAGCATGTCAGCGAGATGTTCTCTTTTCCTCTCCCAGCTCTTCTCTGCACCTCCCGTGG
>JAXIVH010000538.1:28969-76191 GCA_036785325.1 Urophycis tenuis | reverse complement strand
AGAGAGAGAGAGAGAGAGAGAGAGAGAGAGAGAGAGAGAGAGAGAGAGAGAGAGAGAGAGAGAGAGAGAGAGAGAGAGAGAGAGAGAGGAGGGGTTGTGATTCCCAGTTCTTCATTGTCTGCCACTCTTCTGGAGTCTTATAATGTGATTAAAGTCAATTTATCATCAAAGCAACTCTCTGGGGAGCCTGACTCATGAACTGGGGGGGAACTGAACATCTCAGTTTCTGAGGCTGATCGGGGGAGGGGAGGGGGGGGCTCACACCCACACCCACTGGAGTGTTTTTGTGGACTTTGTGTGTTTTGATATCTGCCATTCCACTTGTCGTCAGCGAGGTCGAGTCAGTGAGCAGGGCTGAGCGACGGCCTTCCCAATCAACGTCTCCCCCTCCCTCCCTCCCTCCCTCCCTCTCCCCCTCCCTCCCCCAGGTGGTGTACTTCACGGAGATGCACAAGATCTTCAGCGAGCTGACGGAGCAGGTGGACCAGGGCGCGCTGACCGACCAGCAGCGTGAGCGGGAGAACGAGGCCAAGCTGGCAGAGCTGCGAGCTCTCTCTATCGTCGCCGACGACTGAGGGGGGGGGTTGGGTCACAGGGGGTCACAGGACCAACACACTCACACTCACTTCCTGTTTCAGACGGCTCAGACAGGAGTCACTTTCATTGCGTTTGCATTCAACCTCCCCCCTGACATTAACGAGACCTTCCCGCTCCATCGGGCGGAGCGCCGCATATCAGAAGCCATCCGCTGTGCGTGGCTGTTGTCAGTCGACATGTTGGCTTTTACACAATACAGCAGTGAAGCTGTTCTTTTCCAGAGCTCATTAGCAGGGTTACTCCTCAACTTCTCAGCAACGTTTTCTTGTTTCTCCGATGAAAGGGAGACAGATTAAGAGTTTCCGTACGCTCAGCCTGACTCTACGGGCACAGCGATGAATGGGGTGTTGGATCAGCTTCGCAGTGATCGATGCGTCTTTAGGGGCAGAATTATTGTATTAATTTAACGCTTCATTTTCCATATTATTTGTAACAGTTGGTGGGGGGTAATCCCTGATTAGCATGGTGCCATGTTGAATTATACTTTTTTTTTTTTTAATGATTTTGTGTCTTTCAACGTATAAACTCGGTAACAACAAAACGGGCCCACGTTTCACCTGACGGTAGCGAGGACCTTTGTAATCATTCGGTGTAATTGTTCCTGTACGGCGGTGTGGAGACTGGAGCCCCGACAACGGAGTTCAGAGGAAAGTGTCTCCAAAATCAAGACTGTTCCTCCCTCTAGTGGTCGCAGCTGGAACGTAACGCCCCTTTACTTTCTTTGTTGTATTGTTCGGCGTCGACTGGCTCTCTATTTTAAAGGGAGGCAGATTTTCGAAGTTGTTCTCGGTAAAAACTTTTTCTCTGGACAAAACGACCAGCCGTTTATCTTCCCGGTTCTTGACGTGTCCTCTCTGGATGCCCGGTCAAAAGTACAGTGGACATCTTAAAGATCACAGCTATGTTATTTATTCAAAATAATACTGGAATGAAGATTGTAAAATTACTTCATCTTATGAAGGAAATTGCCTTGGAAAATACGTTTTCTTGTGTGTGGTTTATATTTTCTAGCTTTTTTAACTTGTTTTGAGTGTTTGATTTGTACCCTTGAGTTAACATTTTAACATTAGAATGTATGCATTGTTAAGTGAATGTATTAATGCTGTAAAATTGTTTTAACACTAGTGTCAGAAATTCTTTAGCATTATTTATGTAAAATCAATGAGCGCTGAAATAAAAGAGTAGATGACATATCTGTGATTTCATTTCAGAGAGCATGTCTTCATCAACAGACCTGCTAAGTGAAGCTCATCTTGTAACAGTAACAAACAGTAACAAACTGACAGTACTAATTTACTTTTATTTTTTTGTTTTTGGATTAGTTGGCTACCGGCTAACCCGTTTACAGATTAATATTTAATGCCATATGCAACATTACAAGGGGAAATTGTCCCTTTTGATCCTACAGTAGTATTTTAACCCGTTCAGCACATTTGACGTCAGGTTTCTGAATAAATTACTTTATATTAAGTAATATTTATATTAGCAGGAACAAAGAACCAGAGCCCTCCCATGTATAATCTTTACCTGCTAATGTACAAAAAATAACGAAACGGCTTCACATAATTCCCGCCCATGTAGTGTTAAATTAGGGGAACAACAATATACAGGACAGTGACAGGTCTGCACCACATGGCAGGTGGTTAAACACATTTCATATTACTGGATGTGCTAGACAAGGTTTCCGTAGCGACCGCTCCGGGCCTTCAGCGGGGAGAGAGCCGCTGTTTTGATTCTAAGACATCACTAGACACTCCTGCTGCTGTGCTCCAGCTGTGCTCCTGCTGTGCTCCTGTTGAGCTGCGGGGCGGAGGGGACAGGCGGTGGGCGGGCTGGAGCGCGGGGGGGGGGGGGGGGGGGGGGCTAGATGGGCGTGTTGCCGTACATGGCGGTGATCTGCTCCTGGAAGACACGGCGCAGATCAACACGCCTGCTCTTCAGCGTGGGCGTCAGGAGACGTTGGCCACGCTGAACATCTCTGGATGTAAGTACAGAGCCTTCACCTGGAGGAGAGGAGGGGGGGGGGGGGGGGGGGGGGAACAGGCAGACTGGTAAGAGGTATGAAGCATAAATGGTTGGAGAAACACAAAACGTTTTGAGTCCCTGATTGAAGACGGGGGGTCTAAACAGCGTCTAAACCAGAGCGAGTTCCTCACCTGCTCAAAGGACTTGAGGCCGCCTGCTTTCCCCACGGCGGTCATGTCTTCCAACACGGCTTTCTGCACATCCTGTGGAAACACCCCATCCGCCTTTTAAACCTCGGGTATAAACGGCTGTAAAAGTGTTTCTATAGATTAACATCATGTACTACGATGCTTACAACTGTAAACCTCTTCATGTAGACAGTGATCTACACGTAATGTTTCCTTCATCTCAATGTAAACAATAGAGCCAAGCCTATTATCATGTAGCTATCAACGTCTTAAGACATTCATGTGTCATATCGTCACATTCATGTGACGATACATGAACGCAGCGATGAGCCTCTTAACGTTGAATGTGAACAAATACGCACTGGATTCTGGCACAGCTCCTCATACGAGCCCACGAAGCCGCGCTCCTTGGTCCAGGGAGTGAACACCTCCGGGTCTGGGACAGCGATGCCTATGAGGTGGGACTGGAGGAGAGGACACACGTTTAGCATCCCCACGCGAGCGGCCGGGAGGCGTCCCCTCCGCCGGGCTGCTGCGTACCTGGAGGCTGTCTCCGTGGACGAAGACCTGCAGCACGGTGACGCAGCGCATGTACACGTTCTCGATCTTCTCCGGGCGATGTACTCGCCCTGGGACAGCTTGAAGATGTGCTTCTTCCTGTCCACGATGCGCAGCGTCCCATTCTGCCCAACAAAACGGGACAACCTCAGGACTTGTTGCTTTCAAACCGCAGACCACCGCCTCAACACGGGAGATGTTGATGAACCCCTGATGACTTCATCAGGGGCTGGAGTCATTCGACACTGATTGGTTGGAGCCAATAGAGCAGATAAGCCACTGACAGTACAGAAGAGCACACAGGGTCCAGATGAGCCACTGGAAGTCACAGAGGGGGGCATAATAATCACAATTCCATGTCAGTGTCAAGACGGGACAATAGCATAGCAGGGCTACCAACCCCTCCCCCCACCCCCCTCCCCCTGGAGCTTACAGGGAGCCACTGGCCCACGTCTCCACTGTGCAGCCAGCCCTCGGAGTCCAGGGCCTCCTGGGTCCTCTCTGGGTCCTTCAGGTAGCCCCTGAACACACTGGGGCCCTGGATGCAGATCTGCACATGAGAGAATGCAGGGGTTAGAGAGAGAGTGTGAGTGTGTGCATGTGCAATGACAGTCCGGAGGCCAACATTGTAATAACAACAATAAGTTGAGTGTTCTCCCCCTCACCTCTCCTTCACCATTCTTGGCGAAGTAATTCATCTCTGGGATGTCAACCAGCTTCACCATCGCACAAGGCAAGGGAGCTCCGACGTGACCTGTGAGAGAGACACACACACACACACACACACACACACACACACACACACACACACACACACACACACACACACACACACACACACACACACACACACACACACACACACACACACACACACACACACACACACACAGAGAGAGAGTAAAGCACAGGGCAGACACCCTTTACTGGCTGCAGTGCATACAAGGTAGCTCAGTCTACAGAGAGTTTCCACCCAGTTCAACATAATCCATGTCTTGTGTTCATTGTTGTCACCCATGTGCTCCTTTATGTCTTATTTATCCACATCCATGCTCCTTAAAACCATTCTGAGGGCAGCGCCCCGGTAGCTCACTGGGCAGAGCGTGTGCCATGAAGGCAACGCAGGTTCGATCCCAGCCCGTAGTCATTTGCTGCATGTCTTCCCCTCTCTCGATCATACTTTCCTGTCTAATCCCTACTGTGTCTATCAAATAAAAACAACAGCATGAAACATTAAAAAAACAAAACTCTCCGAGGCTGCAAAAAGTAATTAACCTTCCCAGACCCTAATGTTCTCCCGATTCTTTAGCGGGTCAATGCCGGTGTCAGGTTATAATCCAATAATCACATCTGGGCCTTCGGGTTTCGAGCGGGCCAGCTGTGAGGGCACCCTCCTCCTCCTCCTCCTCCTCCTCACCTGCGGTCAGTCGCCCGGCATGGAGAAGGTGCAGCCGGCGGTGCACTCCGTCTGGCGTAGCCCTCGAAGATCAGGCAGCCCAGTACGGCCCTGAGGAAGGACAGCACGGTGGGGGAGATGGGGGCCGACGCCGTCAGGATGAACCGCAGGTTCCCCCCTAGACTGGCCTGCAATGTACGGTGGTGTTAGGAAAAATATTATCTAGCAATGGTAAGGTTAGGTTGATCTGACATTCTGAAGAAGGACATAGTGAAGATTGTATTCCTCTTGGCGACTTTAAGTCTGACTCTCTGGAACTTGGAGACATAACATAAAGTGATTGAGGGATACACCTACGTCATGTCAAATCTGCTCAGTAACATGTAATCTTTATACATTATAAGCCAATCAGAATGGGACACTCCTGTCATGCTGTTCCGATTTGGGACTTGTATATAATACACTGTGTCTCCGGGAGCAGGCAGAAGGAACTGAGGAAGATTCACGCACAAATCTCTTGCTTGATGAAATCCTCTGCTTCTCCTCGTACGAGACCAATAAACAACTTCAGCTTAATCTATATAGAGTTCCTGGCACTTCTTGTTCTTCGGCATCAACAACAATCTCCTCACTATCAGGGCGGGAAGCCCCTCAAAATGTATATATATATATATATATATATATATATAATGTACATGTATACAGCGGTCACTGTCACCCTCAGCAAGAGGCTGGCGTTGGGCATCTTGCTGGACGCCTACAGGGCAGGCTATGGACATTGGCTATCGACTCCCGGCCCAAAAGACCCGGGTTCGATCCATAATGTCTCCCCATCCAGCAAGACCCCCCCCCCCCGCCTGCAGGCGGCTTCATGACCTGAATGCTCGCCTCACTCTGGATACAAAAACACATGAGAGCTCAACACAAACAGACGTGTGCTCCGTGCGCTCCAGCAGCCCCACCTGGATCCTGTTGAACACCAGCCTGTCCCAGAAGCTGTTGTTGCGCACCACCCCGCTGCTCAGCTCCGCCTGCTTCCTGCGCACGGCGTAGCGGAGCAGCGCCCGCCGCAGCGGAGACGTCACGGAGCCCAGGACCTGAACACACAGGGAGACACGCCCACTTTGGTGCACTCCTGGCTGCTCCTGATGCTGTGCCCCTCGCTGAGAAGGTGCTACGGGTGTGTCTAACTTGAACCTTGGAGTGAAATGGAGTGGATGTCTGTTTTGAGTGGCCGTGGCGTCGGGGGCGGGGCCTCACCTTGTCGTAGATGCGGTTGAGCAGGCGGGCACCACGGGGAAGAAGGTGGGCTTGAGGGTCTTGATGTCGTCCATCAGGAGAGAGATGTCCCCCTGGTAGAAGCCCACCCGGGCCCCGTGGCAGAACAATGGACACCTGACCCAACGTGAGAGTTAGGATCAGTGGACGAAGACACACGCACGCACACACACACACACACACACACACACACACACACACACACACACACACACACACACACACACACACACACACACACACACACACACACACACACACACACACACACACACACACACCACACACACACCAAGTGGCCACGGTGGATATGGCTGGGATGCAGAGGTGGGTGAGAGGTTTGAGGACTACCTGGATCATTCTCTCAAACATGTGCGCTAGGGGCAGGTAGGAGATGGACACGTCCTCCTGACGGATCACAAACGAACCCTGAGTGGCAGAGAGACAGCGAGAGAGAGAGAGAGGAAGAGAGACAGAGAGAGAGAGAGAGAGAGAGAGAGAGAGAGAGAGACAGAGACAGAGACAGAGAGAGAGAGAGAGACAGAGAGAGAGAGAGAGACAGAGACAGAGAGAGAGAGAGAACAGGATAACGACTATAAGCGACGGCTCACAGCAGAACGACACAGGGAACCCAGCACCACCCGCCACACCACCACTGTTTGAAACAGCAGTTAGCAGTTAGTACATGCAGAACTCTTAACATAGCGGCAATTAGCCAATAGTATCTCAGCTACCAGGGACAATCAAACATCCAATTAATCCCACCATTACACACACAGCAGAGAGAGACAGAGGAGCCTGGAGAACAGTGGTGGTGATGGGGAGGGGGGTGGGGGGTATAACGGGAGCTCCGGGGCTGTTCTCAATTAGAAGAGGAGGCGGATGTGTGTAGACGGACCTCCAGGATCTTAATGACAGAGGACGTGTTGGAGGCGATGTTGCCGTGGGTGATCATGGCTCCCTTGGGCTTCCCTAGGTAAATAAACAACACATTATTACTGCGGTGGCCCGGGCACGCAGCAGGGGGGGGGGAGGGGGGGGCTTTGATGGTGACTGCAGCGTTTAGGATGTTTATGAGCGGTGGCTGTAGGGAGGGAGGGGAGGAGGGGGGGGAGGAGGGGGGAGGACACGGTTACCTGTGGTTCCGCTGGTGAAGCAGACCACGGCGAGGTCTTGCGGTCGCGGAGGCTGGGGCAGACAAGACAGACGCACAGAGAGACAGAACATGAGACGGGGAACTCCTCCTGGTGCAGCCGAAGACTGCAGGGCTGACTCAGTCATGTGGCTCTCAGACAACCAAAGACACAAAGTAAACGCACACATCCAGATTGTATACAGCAGATCTTTAGACTGGAACACATGACCTATTTTCCATAACGGGGAAGCGGTGAAGGAAGCAAACTGTTTACAAATGAACTCACGACAGGATCCTTCAGGTTCTGTCTGCCCAGGTCCTGAGGAGAGGAAGAGGAGGGATGAGAGACCCCACTCACTACTGTAAAGGCTCGTGACAACACGCTGAAGGGGCTCCACCGCCCTGGGCTCACCATGATCTGGGAGAGCTTCAGGATGTCCACGCCGCACGCCTGGCCTCTCTGGACCAGGGCGCCGCTGGCCTCGCCGAACAGCACCAGGCAGGACAGGCTGGGCGTCACGCCCTTCTCCTTGTTCTCCAGCAGGGCGGAGGCCTTCTCCTCGTGGTCGCAGATCACCAGCGAGATCTCAGCTGTCAGAGGAGCATTATGTCATCACTCAACACATACATGTTAACTATACATGTTAACTATACATGTTAACTATACATTTTAACTATACATATTAACTATACATGTAAACTATACATTTAAACTATACATGTAAACTATACATTTAAACTATACATGTTAACTATACATATTAACTATACATGTTAACTATACATATGAACTATACATGTTAATTATACATATAAACTATACATGTTAACTATAGGCCAACATATGAACTATACATGTTAACTATACATATAAACTATACATGTTAGCTATACATATAAACTATACATGTTAACTATAGGCCAACATATGAACTATACATGTTAGCTATACATATAAACTATACATGTTAACTATAGGCCTACATATAAACTATACATGTTATCTATACATATAAACTATACATGTTAACTATACATATGAACTATACATGTTAACTATACATGTTAATTATAGATATGAACTATACATATGTACTATACATATGAACTATACATGTGTATTTTACTGTTGGTTTGAGAGATGACTTCCTCACCCAGGTTGAGTATGTGGACCATGGCCTCTACTCCCAGGGTTTCATACAGGGGCACCACGGCCATTGAGTACGTGTAGCAGGCCAGCTCCGAGATGATC
Organism: Urophycis tenuis; assembly: GCA_036785325.1. Classification (NCBI taxonomy): domain Eukaryota; kingdom Metazoa; phylum Chordata; class Actinopteri; order Gadiformes; family Phycidae; genus Urophycis; species Urophycis tenuis. Next base: position 67,822 of record JAXIVH010000538.1, on the reverse strand, counting down.
CACTGACCACCAGAGGGAGACAAAGCAGCAGTATTACTTTGTCATAATGGAACAGACCAATTTCACAGCTTCTATAGAACAAACACGGATGTCCCTAATTAGGATATTCACAGATAGAAAGCACCGATATCAACCGGCGATGTCAACCAAAGTTAGTTTGAAATGCCCTTTTAAAAAGGAGCGTTATTGCTATTCAAGGCAAATGTGTTTGCCAAAAGAATGACATCTACAATTCCTGTATTGGGTTGTTGTTGACACCTAGTGGTTTAGACGGTGTAAGAGCCGTTTCAAGAGTTCACTAGAGTTCACCGTAGCATAGCAGCCCCAGTGATCCACAGTGCATAACACTGGTAGAGTGATTTCTTATTGAGCTATTATGGCTCCTTCTCCTGAAGCAGGAGGACATATCCTAATCTAAATTTATGATCCAAGAAAAAATATGGCAATGAATTTGATTATGACCACAGGCTAACTGGCACCACATTATGTGAGAATTAAAAACACCTGTTACGCTTCAAGCATAACAGCAAATATAAATTACTGAACAAAGAAGGAGGTGACAGATGTGATTACCTCTGGTCTGTTCTGTGCAAATATCCCAACAAACTGCTGGGGGTTGGGCTGACAGCCACTGGCCAGCAGCCCTGAGCCCAACACCTGGGCCTGCTCCGCTACCTGGGGAAGGGGGGGGGGGGGGGGGGGGCACGCACACACACACACACACACATTAGAGAGAGAGCGAGAGGCGAGAGAGAGAGCCAGAGCGAGCGAGAGCCAGAGCGAGAGTCCTATTCTTCCACACCTCGCTATAGGCGATCCACTCATAGGGTTGGCCAGGCTTCCGGAAACCAAGACAGGGTCCGCCTCCTAATGGGGAGGGGGAGGGGGGGGGGGGGGGGGGGGGGGGGGGGGGGAGGCAGAGTCATGTTTAGGTGCTTCATCAACAGACGCACCCATTCATTTGGATAGTCTTTTTTGTATTTTATCTTCAGGCCATGCTGTATTCTTTATCCTGGGTGATTCATTAAGGCAAGCTCACACTACAGACCCAATTCTGACAAAGACTACTTCCAGACACTTTTTTGCAGTTGTAGTATAGTTTGCAAAAATCTGCAACAAATCCTGGTTCGTCAGCAGCCCACCAGGCCAGGCTGCAGCGGGGTGATTCGATCAGCGGAGAAGGTGATCGGCGTTCCCTTGCCCTCCCTCAAGTCCCTTCATGACACCAGGGCTCTGAGAAGGGCAAAAAAGATCATGGCCGACCCCTCGCACCCAGGTCACAACCTCTTCACCCCGCTTCCTTCTGGGAGAAGGTTGCGGCTGCCTGGAACTGCTAGGACCCGTCACAGACTTAGTTTTTTCCCCTCAGCCGTCAGGCTGGTAAACGAGTCTGGCTACCAACCCCCCCCCCCCCCCCCCCCCCCCCCTCCTTCCTCCTCCCTGTGATACTGGTCCAGGACTAGTAATCACACTGGACTCAATTATGCACTTGCACTTTACTCTGTATTCTCTGTATCCTATACCTCATCACCCATCACCATGTTCTCTCAAATTGTCCTGTTACTGTCCTGTTGCACTGTCCTGTCCTGCTGCACTGTATTCGTTGATACACACATTGGAACGCTGAGTCAAATTCTATTTTGTTAGCAAAAATGGCAATAAATTGTTCTGATTCTGATTCTGACCACCAGAGGTGGAGGGAGACGTCTGGGAGCCAGCTCATTTCAGACCGTCCTGGTCATCTTAGAACCACTACGACACCAAGGAACAAGCACCCAACGAACCGAACCAACAACAGCTTTGAATCAGCCAGACTTGATGAAGAGCCATGTTCTTGATGAAAATATAGCTTGTTACAACAGGTCCAAGTCCTGATTCACTTGGACAAGATGCATTGGCCTACTTTCATAGCAAACCTTGGCCATCACTCCTCGACTGTAGCCATGCTCTCCCGTAGTCTTGACAACTGCTTGTGAAAATCAGCACTGTTTGATTTTTTAGTCCTGCAGGGGTCTCGTGAAGCGAGCCCCCTAGGTGGTCCTCTGTCCTACCGGGGCTGCGGTGTTCAGTACCATGCTCTGATAAACACTGTTATTTGACAATCGCTGCTCTCCTCGGAGGGACTTGGTAACGATTTAAGGGTAATGGTTTCTGTAACGATTTGAGATTTAAAAGTCCTAGCATGTATGCTTGGCATGACTTGTTAAAAAAACCAAAAGGTGTTTATTAAACTCCACCCAGGCGTGAACACAGCAGGCAGGCTCTCCCCCGTCCGGACCAGCGACTCTGGAGGCCATGTTGTCTCACCGGAGATCCGCAGGCCCCTCTGGAACATCTCGTAGGCCGTCCTGGTGTCCTGGTAGTAGAAGTCCAGCAGGCTGTCGTCCTTCAGGAGGGCCGAGCGCCTGCAGCTGGGCTCTCCTCCTGGAGACGACAAGCACAACTCTCAGCCTCCCCTCAGCCAGCGCCGACCGCCACACTGATGCCAGAGTCACTCGCCTTCACGGCCACCGACTGGGCCTGAAGGTCGCAGGGAGGCCGCATGGGCCGCGGCCGGGTCACCAGCCAGTAGGCGGTGAGCGAGGCCAGGGCGCCCAGGCCCACCAGGGAGCAGGACGACAGCGGGAAGGAGGGCAGCAGGCGCCACACGGCGTCCGAGTCGCCCGCTTTGACCCCGGCGGCGCCCGGGTGGATGGAGCGGAACCACTCCTGGAAATGCATGGCTCTGAGAGAGAGAGAGAGAGAGAGAGAGAGAGAGAGAGAGAGAGAGAGAGAGAGAGAGAGAGAGAGAGAGAGAGAGAGAGAGAGAGAGAGAGAGAGAGAGAGAGAGAGAGAGAGAGAGACTCCAGCCAAGGACAAGACAGACCGAAAGGGAGAAGCAGAAGAATTAATAACATGGCAATAAATGAATCACAAAAACGTGTGAATTGATCATCTAAAACGATGAATCACTAAAATATGGATAGACGGCTGGATCTGGATCAGCCGACAGCCTGAAAGAATACCATGGGGAGAAGCATCCCAGGGAATGGGAGTCGTTTATACTTCACACATCGACCAAAGTTGCAGATAATTGCACACAAAGTCCCTCTTTGTGCTGTAACAGAAAAATGTGCAGTGCATCACCAGCCAGCGCCAACAAGCAGGACTGATCACACTCAAAACCACCGGTTGACAGAGCAACGTACACTCATTCATACACTCATCCTCACCGAGTAATCATGTGCAATGACTTTACATGAGCCTCACTATACATGATGTAATCTTACTGGGGCTGCAGTTCATGCTAGAACACATTCAAAAGAATTTCGGCACAGCACAAAACTGTCGTACTGCTTTTGTTTAGTTTTTGTTACATGAAATAGCACAGTACAGTGAAACCAGTTCCATCAGTACAGTGAAACCAGTTCATCTGTACACCACACAAATGCATCCTGAGCTCTAAACAGCACAGAGCTCTAAACCGCATAGGAATCCCAACCAGCACCCCCAGTGTTTCATTCTGTTACAGCGCCACTTCTGTTTCCAATCTGTTGAAAAGCCCTGCAGCTGAGCCTGCTGGGCTGCAGGCCCGGCCGTCTCTACGGGAGAAAAGAAGTGCTCAGAGGGAGGACACGGGCCGACACAGGAAGTAGTCAAACAACAAAATAAAAGCGCCGTCTTCCCACCAACACAAGACGGTCAAAGGCGTGTGTGTGTGTGTGCCTGTGTGTGTGTGTGTGTGTGTGTGTGTGTGTGTGTGTGTGTGTGTGTGTGTGTGTGTGTGTGTGTGTGTGTGTGTGTGTGTGTGTGAGGCGCAGTACAGTACAGGCAGTGTGTTGAGATGGGGTGACTGAGTGTCCCCTCCCCTCCCACCACCTCACCACCCCCCCCTTGTCCCCAACTGTGTTACTGTCCGTCAGGATTTTAATTGTGGCGGAGTGTGCAATCGAAAACGGTGCCCTTTTACAGCAAACTTAAAGAACTCTTTCTATTCTTCATCAGGCTAAAACACATTGAAATCTAAAAGGGCTTCATGTGTTCTTCATTTCACTCACACATATGGGATCAATCCGGCACATAAATTATAATCACCACCCCTCCCTAAAGTTCCTCGAACCCTCACCTACTTTTTCTGCAACCCCAATCCCAACCCCCCTCACCTCCCCACCCTCGCCTCACTCCGCTCACCCAAACAGGAGCAGGGAATAAAGGGTGATGTCACCAGGCCCCAGGTCCCTCCTCCTCCTCCAGCCCAGCTCCACCTCCTCCACCTCTTCTCTGCCTCCACTCCGTGTTCTTCAGCACATTCAGCATTACCACCTGCTGGCGGTCCACAGCTGTGTGGTTCTACTTCACTGATCACGTTCTACTTTACACCTGCTGATATCACAACACGTCCTACTTTACACCTGCTGATATCACAACACATTCTACTTTACACCTGCTAATCACAACACGTTCTACTTTACACCTGCTAATCACAACACGTTCTACTTTACACCTGCTGATATCACAACACGTTCTACTTTACACCTGCTAATCACAACACGTTCTACTTTACACCTGCTAATCACAACACGTTCTACTTTACACCTGCTGATATCACAACACGTTCTACTTTACACCTGCTGATATCACAACACGTTCTACTTTACACCTGCTGATATCACAACACGTTCTACTTTACACCTGCTGATATCTCAACACGTTCTACTTTACACCTGCTAATCACAACACGTTCTACTTTACACCTGCTAATCACAACACGTTCTACTTTACACCTGCTGATATCACAACACGTTCTACTTTACACCTGCTAATCACAACACGTTCTACTTTACACCTGCTAATCACAACACGTTCTACTTTACACCTGCTGATATCACAACACGTTCTACTTTACACCTGCTGATATCACAACACGTTCTACTTTACACCTGCTAATCACAACACGTTCTACTTTACACCTGCTAATCACAACACGTTCTACTTTACACCTGCTGATATCACAACACATTCTACTTTACACCTGCTAATCACAACACGTTCTACTTTACACCTGCTGATATCACAACACGTTCTACTTTACACCTGCTAATCACAACACGTTCTACTTTACACCTGCTGATATCACAACACATTCTACTTTACACCTGCTGATATCACAACACGTTCTACTTTACACTTGCTGATATCACAACACCTTCTACTTTACACTTGCTGATATCACAACACGTTCTACTTTACACCTGCTGATATCACAACACGTTCTACTTTACACCTGCTGATATCACAACACGTTCTACTTTACACCTGCTAATCACAACACGTTCTACTTTACACCTGCTGATATCACAACACGTTCTACTTTACACCTGCTGATATCACAACACGTTCTACTTTACACCTGCTAATCACAACACGTTCTAATTTACACCTGCTAATCACAACACGTTCTACTTTACACCTGCTGATATCACAACACGTTCTACTTTACACCTGCTAATCACAACATGTTCTACTTTACGCCTGCTGATATCACAACACGCTCTACTTTACACCTGCTGATATCACAACACATTCTACTTTACACCTGCTGATATCACAACACGTTCTACTTTAGGAGTACCTTCAGCAGAAGACTCCTCTCACCGAGATGCACCACAGAGCGACATGGAAAATCATTCCTGCCAGTGGTTATCAAACTATACAATTTGTCATCTTCTTTACAACTGCTGAATCATAACTTTTGGTTTCTACTTTCCATATCACAAAGTGAAAACCACAAGGCTTTGGTTTCCTAATGACGTCCCAGCGGGGATGATGATGATGTTTAAGACGGTGACAGGACAGTTTCTTGGAGTGAATAAACACCAATGTTGGTCCGGCTCCATGAACACCGTGAAGATGGTTCACACGGTGACAAGACCCCCACACACCGTCCTCCCTGTCACACATCCATTATGTCCATTGTCAACCCCTGACAAGGATCATTGTGCTGCTGCCCATCCCTCATGCCCAGACAGACACACAACAGGCACACACACACACACATTTGAAAATAAATGGCTCAAAACCAAGGAGGATATACTTTTAGAAAACGGGTTTCCAAAGCGATTCGGGAGGAGGGGAACCCAAACACAAGCAGCAAGGCTGCGTGTGATGGAGAGCTACTGATGGTGGGAGGTTTGTTTTTACAGCCCTTAACTACCTCAGGTGGTCAGCGAATCGACTAAACAATAACACAGGCACAGTCTCGTTGTGAGTGTAAATTTAGGTTGCAGGATGTAACGGATTGTAAAGGCAAGAACAAAAGGTGGGTTGTTGTACCGTCAGCTGGTGCCTTGGAAGCAAAAGAGGGTGTGTGTGTGAAACTAGAGGAAATAGCAGACAGTTAAGAAACATGCCGGGGGCTGTTTGCAGGTCTGTGCACATCCAACCCCTGTGGACAAGCAGGGACCAAGCCAGCGGCGAGGACGCACACGTCTTCAGCCTTCCTTCAGCCTTCCTTCCTGGATGTTCTTCTGAACAATAAAAAGAAGAACCTAACCTTTGGAGAACCAAAGAAAAAGACAAAAGGCAGAGGGACATCAAGAGTGTCAGAACACCGAGGGAACGCATCGCTGTCACGTTCTTTCTGCACTGACTGGGAAATTAAATATGGTGGGATGGAGCCAGGACTAGGAGCGAGGTTCTACAAAGAGAGGCAAGGCTTTCTGGACCCAAGCCTTGGAGATCCTGTCTGAGCACAGAACTCAAAGACTGCCTGCTTTCCTTGAGCCCAGCAACTGAATGGAGTGGTGGGGGTGGTGGTGGTGGTGGTGGTGGGGGGGGGGGGGGGGGGGGGGTAATGGGAGGAACACAGAGGGACACGTGAGGTTGCTGAGGGAGAGGGGGAATGAATGAGCATAGGAGGGAGACAATGAAACTGCACATGAAAAAGTGTTCTCTGGCTGAGCTCTGTGTCCTGAATGCAAGGCTAAACAACGTGAACGCGCCTCTTACAAGAGTCTCTTGCCGGGGAATGACGGGGGAAAACGTCATGCAATGCTCAACAAAAAAAGTGCTACAGATGCTACAGATAGACCTAGTTGCACCAAAAACATTAAGAAGTTACGGTCCAATAGGAGTGCATTTTTTTTTCTTTTTCTGTTTGGACCACTTGTGAATCGGGGAGTGATTTGTGAACCCAAACACAGCTCTTCCAAATGTGGGCCTGCCTGGCTGGGCATACAGACGCCTTCAGGCGTCGCAGAGCCGCCGTGCAGCCCCTCCGGAGACTGCTGCTCGTAGAGCCGCTGTTCTCACAGCATTCCATCTACTGACACTGTCCGGGCAACTTGTAACATGCCTGCATTTATACATACACCACCCATCTGCCAACAATGCAACCTGCATTAAGATACAAGCAGAAACAATGAGCATTTTAAGTGGACGTAGGCCTATTTATTTCTTGTGTGGACCAAGGTCTAACTAACTATATCCCTAAGTATGCATACTTGTGCTAGACTGCCACAACGCCATGGTTGCAAAACGCAGTAATGATCTGTGATCTGCCCTGCGCATTAGAGGGTCCAACAATGTATGCAGTTAACTTCCATAACATCCATGTTGAGATCTTTTTAGCTGAATTGTTGTATCACTATAAATAAAAAATAAAAAACAATGACCCGAATATATCGCTGACAAACGCAAACGAAGTTCTCTCCGCAGGATGCATGAGGATTTCAAATAAGTCTTTCTCCTCCAACACGAATGCAACTTGGGATGGGACACTGACAAGAAGGCTACAGCAGCACAGTACAGCTCATTTTCCAAACCACTGGTTTGAGTGATTTGCTTTCCAAAGTTTGTTTGCTTTTTTACTGTTGCAGCCTAACTGCAAATCTTACTACTGAACCCCGGCTGAGTCTTTCTCTATAAGGTTTACATTGTTTGAAAACAACGGAACTTACCTGAATGGAATCTAGGTCAAACGATTTTTTTTCTCGATCGCGCTCCTAAATTGAAAGCTCCATCGAAGCCTCCGCCCGACACCACGTGCCACACAGCGAGGCTCAACACTCCCAACACACTGCCTCAATTTGGAGTGACGTCACTGGCGTGAAGAGTTAGGGGAGGAGTGGTCAAACGTTTCTTTAAAACAGTTTGTTCTCGTAGAAATGTAATCAGACTATATTGCCGATCACAATTTTGCTCTATAACTTGTCGCAGAAATGTTCCTATCAGATAGCACATTTATATGTCTTAGTTTTCTGTTATATAGGCCTATTGCCCTATTGTAATGCCTCGAGGCCACCCCGCCAGTTTGATCAGTGCAGTGAAGGATATGCGGAGATGCGCTGAGCGGTCTACTTAATGGGGAGGCCTAGAAATTAGAGTTGCATTGTACTCACTGTCATCTCGTAGATGAGTCTCTGGGACAGTGTCTTAAGACATTGTGGTGCTTCAAACGGCTTCAGAAAGATGACTGGGTCGATGCCAGCCGACCTTGGTGAGGAATGTTTCCATTGGGTCAAGCCAGATCATTTGGAGACTGAAGCAGAAAACCAAAACCAAAACTGCCTCCTATTCTGGGAAGGTATGTGAGGTAACTCTAGACTGGAACAGGGATCCCAACCGAAAAACCCTCTGGGGCAGCCATCCAGAAACCTTCGAAAGGCAAATCAACTTCCAGATGTTTAATATTAGCCTATTAAAGATCAATAACTAAGAATGTCATCATAGCAGCGGTTCTGACCCATAGGTCTGAAATTATACATGTAAAGACAAATCAATAAGACAGAGATACATAAGTAATGGTTTGTGTCTCATTAACATGTAAAAACGCTGCTGAGCTCTCAGTATACTCCTAATAAACCAGAAAAGAAACATGATCAAATTATATATTTTAACTCACTGTGAATGGACAATGGTAATGGTGGTTATTTTCTCTAAGAAAGAGCTCCTGTCGTTTCTTTTTCAGAATACATTCCTTGTTTCCAACACGAACAGCTACTTACCAGGTTTTCATGACCAGATTTTCTACTCCCAGATTTTCTACAACATAAAAAAAACACTTAAGATTGGTACTGAGCTCACAATATTATCCATCTATGTCGATCCCAGAGGGAGGAGAGGTGAAGCAATACAGTATTAAGGCTACATCAGGCAGCCATAGGACCCCAGGGCTCTCATGGGCTAACCATTGTCTGAATAACTACCTGCATCACTATCCATTCTCAATGGCTTCCCTCCCTCTTCTGCAGGCAAGCCCACACAGCAGGGCTTCGGGGGGACGGTCCCCTTGAAGATTGCTCTTCTAATTATTGCTGAAAAGGAAGCTTGTAAAAAGGTTTTAATGGACCGTCGCTAGGGATAAAGATATTATTAATTGCCCTCAAAATGTTGGGCCCTGGGGCATATGCCCTGCGTGCCCATTCCAGAATATGGCCATGACCCTGGTAGTGTTGTTCTTGTTTACTACACCAGTACCTCCAGGGCTGGATTCATGGTGGCTTACTGAGAAGTAAATTCCGTCATCAACTTTTGTCAATCACTTTTGTGTAACATATTTCTAAACAGTGATTCACTTTTACAACCTTGATCACTGCGTCAATGAGTCATGCATAGCAGCTATTTGAAACTAGTGTTATTCTTCTTATGATATTGTTGGCTCTACTAAACAGCTGAACCCTTTGTATTCATTGTGCCCTGAGTTGCACTTTTGAATTTGCTCCCATCCTTGCGTAACCAAAGTACCAAACAAAGAGAACGTGCACACCCCTACATACACACACCTCCCTACTACAACCTCCCTACATACAACACACCCCTACATAAACACATCCCCTACATACAACCACCTCCCTACATACAACCACCACCCCTACATACAACCACCCCCTACATACACACACTCCTACATTACCACACACAACCACCACCCCTACAACACACACCCTACATACACACCACCCTACATACAACACACTCCCCTACATACAAACACCCCTACATACACACACCCCTACATACACACACCTCCCTACATACAACCACCCCTACATACACACCTCCCTACATACACACACCCCTACATACAACCACCCCTACATACACACACCCCTACATACACACCTCCCTACATACAACCACCCCTACATACAACCACCCCTACATACACACACCCCTACATACACACCTCCCTACATACAACCACCCCTACATACACACACCCCTACATACACACCCCTACATACAACCACCCCTACATACACACACCCCTACATACACACCTCCCTACATACACACACCCCTACATACACACACCTCTACATACACACCTCCCTACATACAACCACCCCTACATACACACACCCCTACATACAACCACCCCTACATACACATCCCTACATACACACCTCCCTACATACACACACCCCTACATACACACCTCCCTACATACACACACCCCTACATACACACCTCCCTACATACACACACCCCTACATACACACACCTCTACATACACACCTCCATACATACAACCACCCCTACATACACACACCCCTACATACACACACCTCCCTACATACAACCACCCCTACATACACACATCCCTACATACACACCTCCCTACATACAACCACCCCTACATACACACACCCCTACATACACACCTCCCTACATACAACCACATCTACATACACACACCCCTACATACACACCCCTACATACACACACCTACATACACACCCCTACATACACACACCCCTACATACACACCTCTACATACACACAGCCCTACATACACACATCCCTTCTTACACACACCCCTACATACACACCCCTACATACACACACGCCTACATACACACCTCCCAATATACACACCCCTACATACACACACCCCTACATACACACACCCCTACATACACACACCTCTACATACACACACCCCTACATACAACCACCCCTACATTCACACACCCCTACATACACACCCCTACATACACACAGCCCTACATACACACATCCCTACATACACACACCCCTACATACACACCCCTACATACACACCCCTACATACACACACGCCTACATACACACCTCCCAATATACACACCCCTACATACACACACCCCTACATACACACACCCCTACATACACACACCTCTACATACACACACCCCTACATACAACCACCCCTACATTCACACACCCCTACATACACACCCCTACATACACACAGCCCTACATACACACATCCCTACATACACACACCCCTACATACACACCCCTACATACACACACCCCTACATACACACACCCCTACATACACACACCCCTACATACACACACCTCTACATACACACCCCCCTACATAAAGACCCCTACACACACACACCCCTACATACACACACCCAGAGTAAACCGGAAAGAAAGCACTATATGGTTAGAGTGCTTTTTCTTTTCTTAACTAAGCATTTTTAACTTTATGCCACACAAAAGTTCAGACAGCAGGATTTCAAAGGCTTTCTCTGAGCCCCTGTGAGGTGGGGGTGTGGAGGGTGTGGACTGCACCGGAAGGCTGCGTGGGCCAACAGAGCTACAGCCTACAGGAGCAGCAGCCATGTTCCAAAGCAGCAGGTGTCCTCCACATTCTTAACCTACTTCTCCCCAAAAAAATGTTTACAGCTGAACCCAAAGACAAAGAGACAAAGGAGGAGAAGGAGAGCAGGTCTTGGTTGCATAACGTTGAATGTTGTATCTGATATTGGATGCAGGATCAATCCCACCACCAATACAATGCTTTTGTTTTGTCACGTTTAATACTTCCTGCCAATGGCAGCAGGGAGGGAGCCATTGGAGTTACACTGGGATAAGTGTTTATAGTTAGCATGCGCTGTGGAAGATGTGTGGTGTTCTATTTCACAAGTGCACAGGTGACTGAACACATGGAGATTGGGTACTCATACCATTTACAGACTGTCTCTGTTGAAAATGTGACAGCCATTTTAAAAGGATATGATAAATGGTATAAATATAGTGAATATAAAAAAATATAGTATGATGTTGACTCAAAAGAAAAACGACAAAGACAGATTGGGTGCAACGCCAGGAATATTTAGCAGGCCCAATAGCAGAGGAAAATGGAACACCTCTGGAAGTCACTTCTAAGAACCTCCATGGAACTTCTACAGGCTTCTGAAAGGAGTCATGTGGGACACAAAAGGAAATGAAATAGTGAAGAAGCGCTCACAAAAAGACAGCAGCATAATTGAGTGATGCAATCACCAGACGCAGCAGACATGTGTACAGCAGCCCCCGTTGAGCTGCATCACCAGTACACTGCACATCTCCACCCTTTTGGTGTGGCAGATTTTGCCCCGTTAACAGAAAGTAACTTCTGCTATTCATCAACGCTATGGTCAGTTGGTAAGTGTGTCACGATGTTTCCCAACCGTCAATCAAGTCAATAAGGGTCAAACTCAAGCACATAAACAAATCAGGATATAATAGACAGTTTACATTTACCCATAATCAGTTAGCAGACACTTCTATCCAAAGCGACAAGCAAAGCATAGTTTCACATTTGCAAAAAAGTGGCGTCAATAGAATCAGGACATATGATTAGATTTCTCTGTGCAAAATTGAGAAAAAAATAAATCAGGAAACGATGTAACCAAACTTCCTCATTTGTACAAATCAAATTATGGAAAAGCCAAGTGTAAAATAACCTTTTGTTGAGCGGCCCAGTCCTGGCTGGGACACCCAGGACGAGAGGGAAGACGGGCTGAGAATGACGGTAACAATGGTGGAGGTTATGGTGGTTCAGCAGCATACTGCTGAGGTGGAGGATCGGGCCTCAGAAGAGACAACCCCACTCCCCTGAAGCTGGAAGATGAAAGCCTGTATGGAAAATCCTTTAGCTGGATGAAAGAGGGTGAGAAGGATGATACGGCAGAGCAGTATCAGGGAACAGACCAAGTGGGATTCACTCTATAATAAAGGTACAAGTGTACTGTATTTCAAAATATTTCAGTAATCCAAAATCATATAAAACCTTTTCATATTGCATTGTATTTGATGGAGCCAGAAGATGAGTTTTTGCTGCCTCTGTGATTGTGACCAAGCTGAACTAGAAGGGAGAAACAGGAGGAAGAACCACAATATACCTTAAAGGCACATGAGAACTGGGTGTGTAATCCTGGGTTACAAAAGCAAGGCCGTGCGCAGAGAAAGAGAGAGAGAAGGAGAGAGAGAGAGAGAGAGAGAGAGAGAGAGAGAGAGAGAGAGAGAGAGAGAGAGAGAGAGAGAGAGAGAGAGAGAGAGAGAGAGAGAGAGAGAGAGAGAGAGAGAGAGAGAGAGAGAGAGAGAGAGAGAGAGAGAGAGAGAGAGAGAGAGAGGGCATGCATCAGAAATGCATGGCTATGACTAGGGATAATCCCTAGAGTTTGGAAAAACACAGGAAATTCAGATATACTAAGAGGAGGATATAGCATAAAGATGCATCATTAAACTCCAACACTGTGCAGTATGAATAATATTACAACTTGCAGCCTACTTTGGGCCGAAGCCTCAACTCCACTCACATGGAATGAGGACTTGGAGCAGGGCTTGGGTGTTGAGGTGACCTTGTGATTGAGGTGAGCTTGCGATTCACTGTTCAGCTGAGTTGTGTGCTTGTACCTCTATTTATTGTGCCTTCGATGGGGCTCTACTGTGGGGTGTGTGTGTGTGTGTGTGTGTGTGTGTGTGTGTGTGTGTGTGTGTGTGTGTGTGTGTGTGTGTGTGTGTGTGTGTGTGTGTGTGTGTGTGTGTGTGTGTGTGCGTGTTTGTGTTTGAATGACAATTAATGTATAATTTAATTCCCTTTACATTTATTCATATGTATCGCATGCTGCACTTTGCCATATTGCACCTTCCCTACTTCCTATACCGTAATATGTATACGCCAACTGTTTGTCTGGGTGCACATTTTGCACTATTTTGTTATTGCACTATTATGTTATTTGTTATGTTATAGGTTATATGTTGTCTGTTACAATTATTGCACATTTGGAGTTTGGAGAAACGGAATTTCGATCCTTGACAATAAAGTTCACCTTGACTTTGACTTGACAATTTCTTGTCAGGATTTTGCCATATTAAATAATGTGGAAAATAGTATAGTGTGTGTGTGTGTGTGTGTGTGTGTGTGTGTGTGTGTGTACGCATGTCATTAGGTGTGTCTAATGGTTAATGGCAGTTGGGCGGATTTTTCGTTATTAAAAGGGATACAGTTTACGTAGATGTCAGATGTGAAACACCGTCTAAAGAAGGCATCTCAGCATGTAGTGTAGTGATATAATCAACATGTTGGACATATGTCAGATTCAGGTCAGATCAGGTCAGATCAGGTCAGATTCAGGTCAGATCAGGTGAGATTCAAGAGCTCCGTTCAGCTGCATATATTAACATGTCATTTCAACACGATTGACATTTGCAGTTCCTCGCTGTGGATGGCCTTTCTTTGTCAATGCACGTGATCTAGCAATGGTTAACCTAGCACTTGAAATGCTTGAAACTTGTTCTGGTGACTTTCTTACTGTATTAGCAGCAATTCAATGTTTCACCTTCTTATGACAAATTTACTCTTTGTAAGTCGCTTTGGATAAAAGCGTCTGCTAAATGCCCTAAATGTAAATGTAATGATCCTCAAAGGTTTTTCTGTTTCTTATGAACACATCTAAGTCTCCTGTCTAATCATATGTGTCATTATATCAAATAATGATTTAAACAAATAATTGTTGAGAATTCTGTGATTACGAGAGGAGACAACAAAGATATAGTGGAGATCGCCTTACATATAGAATGACACCAGGTGGAATAAATGTGCAGTTTTTCACGACTATAAAAGTAATACCTCAAAAATTACCTGACACAAAAATGTAAACTGTATGAACTATCTGAACCATCTGTGTTAACCATAAGGAAAGGAAAGTCCCCGAAACTTTGCTGATTCGACATATGAAGCCCTTAATGATTCTATGGGGGCTCCAAAACATGCTTTGTTTAGAAACTCTTCAGGGTTCTTAGAATGATGGACTTGCTTTCAAGTATAAATATGTATGTGTGTGTGCGATTGTGTGGGAGTGTGTATGTTTAAACTGATACCTTGTTTTGGATGCACTTAAAATAGTACATCCAACGTTGCAGCAGGTAATTAGAGATTGTGCCTTCATTTACTGCGGATTGATGTAGGTCTAACATTTAATTTCTTAGGATCAAAAGACTGAAGCTAGCAAATTTTATATTTTTCAATTCCATTCTTAATTAATTGATACATTCATTAAAAAAGTTATTACTTACGTAGCGATTCTGTGTGGGTTGACCAATATGAAAGTCTATTTCGGGTGCTGCGAACGACTAGTCAACATTCCGATGCACTTACATACTCCGACCTGTTGGAGCGCACAGTGTCTCCTCTACAGAAACCTCCCCCGGGTCTCTGGTAGAAGAAGATGGATCGTTTCCTTGTAGTTGTTCTAATGCAATAAAGAAGTACGGTTTTCTGTTCAATCTAATCACTTATCGTTATTGGTTGTGGGTTTGTTTAGAAACAGTAAAAATGATTCTAACTGTAAAACCGCTTCAAGGAAAAGAATGCAACGTACAGGTACGTAAAGTGCTTAAGTCATGCTGTAAGTAGCTAACCTAATAGTGGCTTGCCCAGTTTTTCTGTTGGAGGCCAGCTAGCGTTCACACAACAAGCAGTAAATAACGTTTGCCTTGTAGTCACATCATTCCATGAATCAACAATATAAAATCAACGGTTTATAAATGCTCCTACACAACTATTAATCATGTATGTGGTTGATAAAGTATATATAGCAATAGGTATACAGTCGCAGATGCCAGATACCAGCGTATTCTCCATCAGTATTTGCTATCACTAGGATTTGTATAACGTTTATCACAAAAATAACATGTCGCATATCCGTTAAATTCTTACTCTGGTCATGTGTTACAATTACTATGGCAGTGAGTTAGTGTAAATGTTCACTGTAAAGAGGTGACATTGTAACGCATTTTGAGCTTAATGGCAATGCTAAATATAATTTATAAATATAATTTATAATGTTTATAATATCTTGCCAGGTGACTGAAGATGACAAGGTCTCCACGGTGAAGGAACTTGTGTCAGAACGGCTCAACATACCTGCAAATCAGCAGAGGTTGCTCTACAAAGGGAAAGCCCTTGCAGGTACATTTTTGGATATCATCGTCACTTGTCTTTAGTGTGTCATGTGTAAATACATATATTATAGTCTACATGTGATGTGCGTTACCTGTACTCTTATGTAAGGTTCTATTCTCTGCAGATGAACACAGTTTGAGCGATTACGCTATTGGCCCAGATGCCAAGTTGAATCTAGTGGTCCGACCAGTTGGGGAGAGGACCTCAGCAGCAGGGATGGCCAGTAGCAGTGGAAGCAGCAGTCCTCAGGGTGGAGTGTGGCAGACACTGTCCACTGTCCTGGCTAAACACTTCAGCCCTGCAGACGCAGCCAAAGTCCACGAGCAGCTCATCAAGGTAATTCAAAGGGGCAAGTCATTAGAATACAGACTCACCATTTGATCCTTTCTTGAGACCCTAAAAGGGAAATGCCACAAAAAGCAATGAACCCACCCATCACAGCCTGGGATATCTACAAAAGGGTTGTATCTTTATTCTTTTGTTGTGACTGAACCCCCAAATGTCTAGCCGTTCTGGATCTAATCAAGTCTATCACATGATAGCTTCTCCATCTTTATTCCAGGCCATGAGAGTAGCAGTCATTAATTAAGTAGTTATTGTAAGCATATTAAAATTCTATCTTGCAGTTGCCATCCCAAATTCCCCATCAATGACGAATAAGTTGATGTACAATAACTCGCTTTGTATTTGCTTTTGCATAGACCCCCCCCCCCCCCAAAGAAAAAACAACAACAACTGAATGACTGCATATTGGCTTTCTCTAGGATTATGAGCGTTCAGTCCGACAACTCAGCTTAGACGACATCGAGCGCCTGGCTGGCAGACTGCTTCACCCGGACAGTGAAGGCATGGACACCTCGTATCTGGACTAGGAAGAGCATGACACTCCTGTCTTATGTCAGTGGAGTGGTGCACAATGCTTTGGTGGAGGTGTACAGCTGATAGACAAGCATGGAGGATTACAGTGTGTTTGTTGCAGAGAGACTGCAGAAAGTGTGGCACAATGTACATTGATTAAATCGACTGTTGGTCCCATCACAAACAGTTCGTGGTGGCGTTCATATCCAAGTCTAAATTACTTGGCCAAGAAAACATGCCATCCTTATGTGACCTGTTGTTGTTTTTTGTGTTTTTTATGACATCAGCTTTGATGATCCAATAACGATTACAATGCAAAAAACATGCAATTAGTTTTTTTGCTTCAATCTGTTCCTACCTTAGTTCCAAGGGGACAATGCCTCATATTGGACATTATTTATTTGTTTTGTCTGTATTGGATAATGGAGCATTTCCTGTCAACACTGTTTGAGAGGGTATTAGTTTACTTTGATGTTTATTAACTGGTGACATTGTATGAATTGTAAATACCATGTTTATACGCAAACATTCAAACAATAGAATAATCACTTTGCTTCACTGTTGTGTACAATATTTTAAACCAATTAAGAAGACATTAAAACTGTGCAATGCTGCATTAATCATTTATAGTTTTTTTTTTTTTTTCCCGTGCATTGATTACTGTCATTGAAGTAAACCACTGCTACCAGTAATGCACATTACGCTTAAGAAAATTGATTTCCTTATAGCCAGGGTGTGTGAAGTAGGGCGCCACAAAGCGATACATAACTTTGATCGCAACCAATCAGTACAAGGGTAATGACAATCTTCAAATAGCACAGCCAATCACAGTGCAGGGACCACCTACTTCTCAATGACGCCAATAACTGCTGGTGGTCTTCCTTGTTTGTAAATCAAAATAGTGCTGTGATATTACATGCCATCTGTTTGGCAATAGTTTGCTTCTTTGAAATATGAACTTACGGGTGGCTGAATAAGGAGGAACACTTCATCTATATAAATCGGTAAGGGGAAGATGGACCTCCATTGAGCTGTAGTCAATAGCTTTAGCTAGTAGCCTTGCTTCTATTTACTTAAGCTAGATACCGTTAGCTGACGGTTCACCGAAATTGTGATTCGTATTGGTTATGAAAACATCGCACCGAGCTAATACAGAGACAGATATTGACAGGATTTGAGTGCGACTCTTCTCCTCCACTTTAGTATTTGTCGGCTGCGGTACGGATATTTCCAAAGGGCACTTTACTGGTTGAACGGGGCGTTACTCTCATCAGGACCAGTCGTCCCATTGACAAAGCACGGCTATCCAAGGAGTGCCAAGGAGGGCTTTAAGACAAATGTCTTGCTATTCGGTTTGCTTATGGATTGAAACAACAGTACGCTATTCAATAACAATAACAAATAAGCTCATTATCTAACAAGTGTTAGTGTTTGTGATTTGCATATTTATCACGTCTGACTGCGGAGGCAGTTAATCGAACCTACGGCATCAAGTTCACGACAGCCTGTTAAATTGTTCTTCTTTAATTGTTCTCTGTCAGATTTAATATGTGCCACAATATTTATTACAGTGGAAGTATGGAGACCCTTATCCCCATTATCAACCGGCTGCAAGAGGTCTTCCTTACAGTCGGCGCCGATGTCATACAGCTCCCCCAGATAGTGGTGGTTGGATCACAGGTCAATACACTACAATGCTACACTTTGTCCAAAGGATCACTGTTCATTTAAACCTAACCTCTGTATATCACACAGTGTGTCACATCATCGCATAAACATAAATGATAATGAACCATGAGGACTATTGTGATTGTAGAATATTTTTAAAAAGTGTAAGCGTTAAACTCGTGATAAACTTGTGTTATGTCTTGTGACAACACAAGTTGTGCCTGAGTGCAGTACTTCTGTTTCAACGTTGTCCATACTGTGCTGTTCTGTGTACTTCTGTAACAACAGAGCAGTGGGAAGAGCTCTGTCTTGGAGAGCCTGGTCGGCAGGGACTTCCTGCCCCGAGGATCAGGGATCGTAACCAGGAGGCCTCTGGTGTTGCAGCTGATTAATGTGGCCCCTCTGGAGCAGAGGAGGCAAGCTGAACACGGTACAGATATTATCGTCTTTTGAGAGGAGGCGATCCATTGGAAATGGATTGCAGTTTAAACTGTGTATAATCCAGCATTGTACTGTCACGTGTTCATGTTCAGTGTCTCTTCCAAACCTGCGGTGATGTCTCATGCATGGTCAAGTTATCATATACATTTAAAGGGATATTCCGCAATTTTTGAAATAAGCTCATTTTCCTCCTTCCCTCGAGCAAAACAACCGATCTTTACCCTTTTCCCGTTCATCCAGCCGTTCTGTGAGTCTGGGGGTACAACTTTTAGCTGTAGCTTAGCATAGATCATTGAATCGGATTAGACCATTAGCATCTCGCCCGCTTAAAAGTGACTACGATTTCCAGAATTTTTCCATTTAAAACTTGTCTCTTCTCAAGTTTGAAAGTGCAATAAGACCAACGGAAAATGAAACGTGGCGATTTTCTAGGCTGATTTTACCCGGAACTATATTCTCTTTCTGGCGTAATAATCAAGGAAAGTTGCAAAGGTACCATGGGCGTAGTGATATGCCGCAGCGCCTCAATAGTCCCTGTAGGCTTCTTCCGGCAATACAACCAACGTGATAACCTGCTATTACCGGTGGTATACCGGGACTACACTTTGAGGCGCGTCATATCACTGCGCCCATGGTACCTTTGCAACTTTCCTTGATTATTACGCCAGAAAGAGAATATAGTTCCGGGTAAAAAAGTTTTAAATGGAAAAAATCCGGAAATCGTAGTCACTTTTAAGCGGGCGAGATGCTAATGGTCTAATCCGATTCAATGATCTATGCTAAGCTACAGCTAAAAGTTGTACCCCCAGACTCACAGAACGGCTGGATGAACGGGAAAAGGGTAAAGATCGATTGTTTTGCTTGAGGGAAGGTGGAAAATGAGCTTATTTCCAAAAATGGCGGAATATCCCTTTAATATAATATAAAGAAAATGGCACTTTATGTTCTCAAATGGATTCCGTCCTCCCTCCCTTCCTTGCATTCTTTCAGGAAATGGGATTAAACAAAATGCTCAGGACAGCTATCCAGGTCTCTGATTCTACAGTCAATCTGCATGGGCTGTGTTGTGTCTTGTCATCTTGTACATCATCATTATTGTATTATTGTCTATACTTTTAAAAAGATCACACTGGTTTAATCTGACCATATCCGAACAAGGATTCTCCCTGTGAATGTAAAATGGATGTCCTACATCTTGCCATGTTTTTTGTTCCTCAGAGAATATTCTCACACATTTCTAACACTGAAGGTGATATCAGACTGTGAAATCGTACGCTCCTAATGGCACGGCGCAAATGCGGTTTAAGATAGACATTCATTAAAGCAGTGTGGTCATTAACAATCTGTAACCACCACTCGTTCCAAGCTCTCATTTGGCTGTTCACTTATTTTGTATCTGTGGTTTATATTACTTTCATTATAATGTTTTTGTATTACTTCCACACTGTCTTCTGTTTGTCTAGGTGTCAAAGCTGAGGAATGGGGTACATTTCTGCACTGCAAGGGCCAGGTATGCTTCTGCTAGAAATACAACAAATATGTTCTGCCTTCCAACCACTGTGTGCTCAATTATTACTAACTTCTTATTACTGTCTTCTTTCAAAGGTCTTCACAGATTTTGCGGAAATTCGAAACGAAATTGAAAAGGAGACTGAGCGAAGCTCGGGTGGCAATAAGGTAACACATTTAGATGTATGAATAAGTAGATGCTCATCTTCACCTTCTTCCTTGTTTATTTTTTCAAAATTTCTATAAAACATTTTTGTGTTAAGTCACATTTTGTGCTCATAGAAAGAAGAACTAAAAGATGATTCTAGTTTTTGCAGGACCGGCAAGTGCTAAAGAAGGCGAACCGATGTAGTGATATGGGGTGTGCATTACTTCATCAGATCATAAGGGGGAAGCTACGTGGACACCCTGACACAGCAGCATGGGGTTGTCAGTCCGCTGTGCAGTTGTCATCCTGCACAAGGTTCTCATTGTGCACAAGGTTGTCATCGTGCACGCTCCAGGTAGCTCTGGCGTGTCACGTGATGATGTAGTCCCCCTGTGACAAAGTCAGTCTGTTGGTGTCTGCACACCGAAAGATTTCAACGTCACTGAAATAAGTATCTGTGATTTTTGAACCACAGCATAAATCAAGTCTTTACATTGATTTCCTTCATTCTTCCCCACACGTTACTTTATTGGGTGCCAATCTACCTGTTGCGCTTTAACAACCACTATATAACAAAAGTTGTTTTTGTCTGTCCTTCAGGGAATCAGCCCTGAACCCATCCATTTGAAAATCTTCTCGCCCAAAGTCCTGAACCTGACGTTGGTTGATCTACCCGGTATAACTAAGGTACGCCTCTCTCCTGCCTGTCATGGAACTGCAAAAACCGTCCCGCGTGTTCTTGTGTAAATGTTAAGTTTCCACGACAGCTTTGGCGATAAGTGGTGATTTTCCCCAGAGATACAAACACGCTGGCCGCTGACGGCCAGTCCAAACACTCCTAATGCTGCTAATGCAAGGGCTGTCATCGCTGGGCCAAAGGCTCAAGCACCATTGTGTTACCTAATTCGACAATAGACAAGACTTTTAGTTACATCAAAAAACAACTAAACTCTAAAACCAGCTGACCATGCAGTCTCAGTGCATTTATGAATATACTACAGAAACAACTCCTTACTGTATGTTGGACCAGACAAACACAACTCCTTACTGTATGTTGGACCAGAGAAACACAACTCCTTACTGTATGTTGGACCAGACAAACACAACTCCTTACTGTATGTTGGACCAGACAAACACAACTCCTTACTGTATGTTGGACCAGAGAAACACAACTCCTTACTGTATGTTGGACCAGAGAAACACAACTCCTTACTGTATGTTGGACCAGAGAAACACAACTCCTTACTGTATGTTGGACCAGAGAAACACAACTCCTTACTGTATGGTGGACCAGACAAACACAACTCCTTACTGTATGTTGGACCAGAGAAACACAACTCCTTACTGTATGTTGGACCAGACAAACACAACTCCTTACTGTATGTTGGACCAGAGAAACACAACTCCTTACTGTATGTTGGACCAGAGAAACACAACTCCTTACTGTATGTTGGACCAGAGAAACACAACTCCTTACTGTATGGTGGACCAGACAAACACAACTCCTTACTGTATGTTGGACCAGAGAAACACAACTCCCTACTGTATGTTGGACCAGAGAAACACAACTCCTTACTGTATGTTGGACCAGAGAAACACAACTCCTTACTGTATGTTGGACCAGACAAACACAACTCCTTACTGTATGGTGGACCAGACAAACACAACTCCTTACTGTATGTTGGACCAGACAAACACAACTCCTTACTGTATGTTGGACCAGACAAACACAACTCCTTACTGTATGGTGGACCAGACAAACACAACTCCTTACTGTATGTTGGACCAGAGAAACACAACTCCTTACTGTATGTTGGACCACAGGGCAACTGGAGCAAGCCACACCATAGTGTGCCCAGTGATATAACATATTACATTACATCTGTATATAGTAGATAAATGTTTGTTTTACCTTTGTTTATTTTATAGTAGTTAATGTTTATGTTTAGCTCATTGTCTTGTTTGAGCTGTATGTCTAGTCCGTGTCTGTACATTGAGAGCATGGAATAACCAGAGTCCAATTCCTTGTATGTTCGTGAACATACTTGGCGAATAAAGCGGATTCTGATTCTGATTCTGATATGAAATGTTCACACACGGCTGCTTCTGTGTTCACAATAAGAAGAGAATGCAACGCTGTGGCTCCTTGTCCTGCGTGGCTCCTCCAGGTCCCTGTTGGAGATCAGCCGGAGGACATTGAAGCTCAGGTGCAGGAGATGATCCAGTCCTTCATCTCCAACCCAAACTCCCTCATCCTGGCCGTGTCGCCCGCCAACTCGGACCTGGCCACCTCAGAGGCCCTCAAGCTGGCCCGCGACGTGGACCCAGACGGTGGGCCTCGCGTGCTGACCCACTGGGCTCGCCGCTCGTTGATTAGCTCTCATTGACCCAGCATCTAATGGGTCAATAATTGGGAAACTAATGCTGAATGATGACGGTGCTTAACGGCTACGATTGCCTGCCAATCTTGATGGTTCAATCCTTTGGCACAGTTAGGCCATGATTACCATGCTGGGGCAGTGTCATTTGTGATGAGAAGTGTTGCATCTGGCAGTCATTATATGCACTATTTGGTAATGAATGCCTGGGCATCATCGCCACTTGTACTGCTGCGCAGGCGTCCGCGTGCCCAGCTGTTGAGTGTCTGGCTCCCTGTGTTTCAGGCCGCCGGACACTGCTGGTGGTCAGCAAACTGGACCTGATGGATGCCGGGACGGACGCCCTGGAGGTGCTGCTGGGTCGAGTCATCCCCGTCAGGCTGGGCATCATCGGGGTGGTAAACAGGTTGGTGGTCACGGGGAGCCATTAGCACTGCAGCCATGGCGTCCGCATTAATATGAAGTTTATTTTTTTCCACTGGTTCTGTTTAGGCTAATGGGGTTAAAGTGACTCACGTCTTTGTGTATTGACTGGTAGATTTCATTAGATGGGGATGTTTATTCCTATAGTTCATACATCAAGCATGTCGTTATGTCGATCAGGTTTTCCTAAATCCAACTCGGAGCTCAGATCATAAAGAGAAATGAGAGCAGCTCACTATACAAAAAAACATCATTCTGTGCTCAGCTCCATGGGGCCTTGTAGCCAGTCACTAGAAAACTGCCATTGCAATTATTGACAGTTAGCTCCTGAGGCTTTTACTCGCTCCACTTCCCCCACAATGCAGTATGCCTTTTTGGCAAATGTTGATACATCCATCCAAAACAATTCAACCAGAAATTGCAGCAAATTATATACTTAAGATTTCAAAACCTTTCAGAAGAAGCCATCTAACGTCAAACTCCCTTTACATCGGCTCTTAATGGGACTTCACGCTGCAATGTTACAGCTAGGGCGATCATCTAACCCCATGTTGGTCATTTCACTTTGATGATGATATTATGACAAAGCAAGTTTCCTAAGTTTATATAAGATGGCTGCATTGTAACTCCTGTTTGATATATTCAACAAATACAACCTGCTCTTTTGCTTTTTATGAAGTACAAAGTGAATGAAAAAGTCAACATTTCTTGTAATCCTACAATGATTTCCACGTGGAGCTAGAGGACTACAGACTGCAGGGTGTCTTAGTGATGGTGGGCTGAAGGCTGCATGGTGTTCAGCCTGAGCTCTCTGTCATCTGGACAGCGGGGGGCTCTAAACGCTGACTGTGTTGGTGGAAAACCTGAATCTCTATTGTAGTGCTGGTATCATACTATCATACTGTATCCGGTTTGTACCCAAGGGTGTGTTTTCAACACACGAGGAGGACAGATCCATACTTGAAATGCAACGCAGGGCCTTTACATAAACTAGAATCTAGATGAGCAGAAATGTAGATGTAAGAGGGCTGTGGCGTGGTGAGTGAGAGTGAGACATGTTGAATCATGTCGCCCAGCCCCTCTCACAGCTGTTTGCTGATAGATAATATCTATCAGCAGACAGCTGTGAGAGGGAACCGGAATATTTACATCATGGCCGTATGGCCGTGATGTAAATATTCCGGTTCTGTAATTGCAATGCAATTTTTTGATTTCTTTTGTGAGATGCAATGTTTTGTGTGTGTTTATGCTGGGGATTTGGTTGCCACAGATCTGTCATTGTTTCTTAAATGAAGGTGACTGAACAGAACAGGATGTAGTAGATATATAGATATATAGATATATAGATATATACATCAGCTATAGTCTTAGATTTCCTCTCAGTCGTATGGTTCCACTAAGAGACTCTTGAAAGTAATCGCTGTACTTGCATGAATCAATATTCTTTTTGTTGACCCAACAACCTCCTGTGGATTTGTCCTCTCCTTTGTGTAACCCCCCGCCCGTCCATAATGCCCCCCTGCCAGGAGCCAGCACGACATCAACACCCAGAAGAGCCTGGAGGAGTCGCTGCGCGGCGAGCAGGCCTTCCTGCAGCGCCACTACCCCTCGCTGGCCGCGCGCTGCGGCTCGCGCTACCTGGCCAAGACGCTCAGCCGGCTGCTCATGCACCACATCCGCGACTGCCTGCCGGAGCTGAAGAGCCGCGTGACGGCGCTGAGCGGCCAGTACCAGGCCCGGCTCAGCGGCTACGGACGGCCGGTGGAGGACCACAGCGCCACGCTGCTGCAGATCGTCACCAAGTTCGCCAGCGACTACTGCAACACCATCGAGGGCACGGCGCGCTACATCCAGACCAGCGAGCTGTGAGTGCAGCGACCGGCGCGCGTCACCGCGGCGTTCCCACTGCGACGCACGCGCCAGAGAGCAGCGCAGCGCAGCGTGATCATAATTAACCCCAGATAGAATGACGGCCCCTCATTGACTTGATACGCTCACTCTGTCTCTCTAATGGGACCTTATTGTATGCCGTGCTCTGCTTTAATGTTTAATGTTGTTGTTGTGCTTACATGTGGCAGATACTGTCAATGGCTAATGGATTTTTCCTGCCTTGACAAATGCGTTCCCACCACTTGCTTAACAGCAGGCTATTGATCCGGATCGTTAAACCCGTAGAATGCTTCGGTTTTATCGAGGCCATTTGTTGTTATTCTTCAGACGGCCGACAGCCTTGCTTTTGCTGATGGCCCACGCACACCTTTTACCGTGGCTGATTCTGTCTCTCCTCCTCCTCCTCCTCCCAGATGTGGGGGGGCTCGCATCTGCTACATCTTCCATGAGACCTTCGGTCGAACTCTGCAGTCCATCGACCCCCTGGGGGGCTTGACGGAGCTTGATATCCTCACTGCCATCCGCAACGCCACGGTGAGCCCTTCTTGAAGCCCTTCTTGCATAACGCCATGTTGGGTATGGTGTTTCACGGCTGTGGAAAAACGATGACGGTTTCCATATCGATACAGTCTCAATGTGTATCTTGTAGGGTTGCACCGAATCCAGTATTCGGGTTCGGATTCGGCCGAATATTGGGCTTTTTTTAGGGGTTCGGGTTCTGCCGAACCTTGGCATTTTTTTCCACCAAACCCGAATCCTACGCTTTCACTGCGCGCGCCACGCTGGTCGACGTAATTATCTGTTTACAAAAAAGTGGCGCGTTGGAATGCAGTGGCTATAGCTGCGAGAAAGCGAAAATGGAAGTAGTGGACAGAAAAAGTGTCGTTTGGCAGTTCTTTCAGATAAAAGAAGGCGATTGAAGTCGAGCTACATGTTCAATTTGCAATGCCGATTTGTCTCTTGGTGGCAATTTTTTCCCAGTGAAAGTTAAATAAAACGAAAAATACACTGATGTTGACGTTGTTTACTTCATTAATGTGTTTAGTGTTAATGGAGTAGGATTCGGTATTCGGGTTCGAATTCGGCAGAATCTTAACCAGTGGATTCGGTATTCGGCAGAACCCTAAAAATCTGGATTCGGTGCATCCCTAGTATCTTGTCTATATTCTCATTTATAATGAGAGGCATCATTTCGTTAAAGTTTTCACACGCAATTTCTGTAACTGCCACTGGCCTGGTCTTGTGCTTACCATCTGACGCTGTCATTGGTGGCTGGAGAAATTGATCTGATGTCAGCCAATCAGTGGGGTGTGCTCGAACATGAGGCAGGAGCCAAAATGGCAGCCAGCGTTATCACCATGGGAGCAACAGCCCCTGTCTGTGAATGACCAGAATCTGAATGCAGACATTCAGAGTAGAATAACATTGAGGTGGAATACTCGCTTCATTCTCCACACACAACACACACAACAAGATGGATGCAGTTTGCATGTGTCTGAGAATGAGGGCTAAATGAATGCATGTCGATACATTGCCTTAAATTAGCTAATTCAAAATCTCCAATTGAATGCCAGATCCCTGTGTTTTCACCCTTGAAGATTAGCCAAACCTTTGTGGTCGATATGTGCGCAAATTTTGGCTGTATAAATATTAATGAAAGCGAGGAATAAAGTGCTGCAATTTCTTTCTTTCTCAACGACCTTAGAAAGCTGCCAAGATGAGCGTTAGTAAAATTATGCCTAAAACTTTATCGCCATAACGACAGATTATGGAGAA
Organism: Urophycis tenuis; assembly: GCA_036785325.1. NCBI lineage: Eukaryota > Metazoa > Chordata > Actinopteri > Gadiformes > Phycidae > Urophycis > Urophycis tenuis. The sequence continues at coordinate 40,524 of JAXIVH010000538.1, read as the reverse complement.
AAACCACGAAAGACGTAGTTACTGCTGTTCGGAAGCTGGCTGCAATCCCCCGGTGAACCTGCTTGTCAAAATCACCCCGTTTGAGGCAAACGAGAGGTATAATGCTGATTTAATCATTCCCTGGGGCTTCGGGGCCCAGCTGGGCCTGCAGACACAAGGCCATGAATAGCAGGCTGACGAAGGTCACACCGGTAATTCATCGATGGTCTATCACTCAGACAGGCCTGGTAGCCTGGCACTGGATTTGATAATGGCTTTATTATGTATGAAACAAGAATGAGGAATCTAGCGCTTTGCACTCGACTGCTTACACCCTGAGACAGTGAGAGGCTGGGAGCCTGCGGCGCGTTGGAACCAGACGTCATGAGATGCTCTCTGGCTTCATTATGCGGGTTGGTTTGTTTAAGGTTGGACCCTGGGAGAGGTTTGATGGATGTCCTGACCCTGGCACCATCAAGCCTTTCTGGATTCTGGAACCATAGAGGGGAAATGTTGAAAACCTTTGTTTAGTTTGCACTAACCTTTATTTATTTGCCTTTGTTTCGGACGAATGGCTTTCAGCAAGTATTCAAGTGTTCATATTGTACAGTACAGCATTATCTTCCACGCAGACCCTTTGTACCATGCTGCAGACAAGGGCTGGCTCTTTGAAAGGGCAGCAGGGGAGGAAGCGAACACCATTACTGGTGTTTGATTGTGGATTGTGTGTGTGTGTGTGTGTGTGTGTCTGTGTGTGGGGCATGCACGTGCATCGTGCTTGTATGTGCACACTGGTCTATCTGTGTGTGGTGCGTGTGTGTGGGTATGGTGCGTGCGTGTGTGTGTGTGTGTGTGGTGCATGTGTGTGGTGCGTGTGTGTGTGTGTATGGTGTGTGTGTGGTGGTGCGTGTGTGTGTGTGTGTGTGCGTGTGTGTATGGTGCGTGTGTGTGTGTGTGTATGGTGTGTGTGTGTGTGCATGTGTGTGCGTGTGTGTATGGTGCGTGTGTATCTGCCTGCAGGGTCCACGGCCAGCGCTCTTCGTGCCTGAGGTGTCCTTTGAGCTGCTGGTGAAACGTCAGATCAAGAGGCTGGAGGAGCCCAGCCTGCGCTGCGTGGAGCTGGTCCACGAGGAGCTGCAGAGGATCATACAGCACTGTTCGTCCTACAGCACACAGGTCTGACCACACAGCAACCCTCATGGTCCTTCTTGAAGCAGTACTCCCGCTGTTGGGAAATGAGGTTATTTTGCTCTTAATCAAACACGTCAAAGAAGAAGCATCATGCCGATTCTCTTAATTGGCCCAGTGCTCGATCTGAGTTAGCCTTTGACTGAGTTAGCTTAAATCAATGGTAGCAGATGAGACAGATTAGCTCAATCAGTAAAGTGAGGGTATAGTACGCCATTCCAGCTTCTCCAAAGTAAAGATAATTGTGAACAGTCAATCTAAAAAGTACAAAACCACAACTTGATTATTTTGGAGCTGCATTCGGTGGTAGACGAGCGAAACCGCTAAAATATCTTTACTCCAGAGAAGCTGGAATGTTGTATTTTACCCTCACTTCACTGAAGGAGCTAATCGGCCTCATCTGCCTCCATTGATTTTGGCTAACTCAGCCGAATGCTAACTTGAGTTGAATTGAGCACTGGGCTGATTGGGAGAAGAAAACAGTGCAGTGCTTTTCCTTTGACTTTGGCTTAGTGGAAAATAATTAAGTGGATCCTTTCAAAATGTGGCCATTATAATATTGCTAAAGATGTGCTGCTTGTCGCTAATATGTGGTTTATTTTCATCACAATAAAATTAACTATGTTATTTCTGTTTTAAATGAATACATTACTCTGGGCCGTGGTAACTGGGTGCTTTATTCGGCATTCTGCATGACATTTGGTGCACTAATTATGGGTTTGATTGTTTGTTTGTTGTAATGCTTTGCTTCTAATTCCCAGGAGCTGCTGCGTTTCCCCAAGCTGCACGACTCCATCGTGGAGGTAGTGACGGGATTACTGAGGAAGCGTTTGCCCATCACTAATGAAATGGTAATGGATGACTGCTGGGTGGCCCCAGCCTTCTGTCTCCTCCTCATCATCCCACATGCACACTCTGGCATCTGTTCACCACCGTTCATGTCTGTGTCCTTTGGCCCGCTGATGGCATTGAGAGAATCACGGTCTCTGTGTTTCTGTGTGTGCTTTTATTCTCCAGGTTCATCATCTGGTTGCCATAGAGCTGGCTTACATCAACACCAAGCATCCAGACTTCAGCGATGCTGCTCAGGTTTCAGCCTCGGTGAACAGCCAACAGGTAGTGGTCCACCGGGTCTGCCTTCAACATGGGCTTCAGATACAAGTTCAGGTCTTTTTTAGCTGGAAACTTACAAGGTCACTTTTGAAGGACTTTTGTCCCAGAAATATAGTATTATTTATATAATGCTATTGTCTGTCAGACTTTCCTTGAATGTATTTGTTTCATGGCTCCTCCCCTCCTCCACCAGGCCGAGGGTCTTGATGGAGGCAAGCGTTGGAAGAACGACAGGGCTGTGGAGGAGAGAGCCCCCACCACCGCGTTTGGCAGCCCCAGCAAGAGCCAAGCTATTAACCTTTTAGACACAGTGAGCACGCAATCCCACCAGCAGAGCTCAGGCTACCTGGCCAATAATCCATCACTATACCGCAGACAGTTTACCCTATCCCCCCCCCACACCCACCAGGCGCTGCCCACCTCCCGCAGGCTGACCACCAGGGAGCAGAGGGACTGTGAGGTCATCCAGAGATTGATCAAGTCCTACTTCCTCATCGTGCGCAAAAGCATCCAAGACAGGTCAGACAGAACCACACTCTGACCCTGTGTCTTATTCCTGCACCTCGGAGGGAGGGAGGGGGAGGGAAGGGGAGAGAGGGGGGAGAGAGAGCACGAGCTCGCGCACGCAGGCAGTTATCAAGCCTGTGTCTGAGTCAGTCCAAACCCAGTTGTTACACAGAATCAGGGTATTGGGTCACATGTGTATGGTACAAGTTATAGAGAGCCTGCTCAAGGTGGAGTTTCAGGTGAGTTTTCAGGAGCTGGTTAACGTTATGTCTTAACGACATCACTTCTTGGTCACATTGTCACTCCTTCGCCATTGAAACCAACGTGACAGTGAAAACACAAATGTGACAGTGATTGTCCTTATTTATGCATCTTTTTCTGTCACTCTTACTTGAAAAGAGTTGAGTGTTGTAAAGCGTTGTCATTCACAGAGGGAATGTGTTCTCTGGGCTTGGGGTTATATTTTATGATACATTTGGTGGCTGTCTCCAAAGTGTCTTATAACACCGCAAGAGCATAAACCTAGCCTAGTGAGACCATCCAGATATTCACTTTGCGTTTAACAATGAATTGCAGTCTGCCCTTGGCTGGGCAGCAATTGATTTTCAAATGTGCCCTTTCATTGTTAAAAAAAAAACTTCAGCCAATCAGAACGACTTGTGAATTTGCAGAATTTGGGTTGGAAGTAAAGCAACACATATTGCAATCCGATAAAAGCCTTGTGTGCAGATCTCTGTTCATCTTTTAACAGTGTGTGGATGAGAATAGTGTAGATTTCTCCGTAGATGGTTCCACTCTCCCCTGGCGCCAGCGCTGCGTATTAATGTGGCAGCGGGGCTGCGGGGCTGTGGGGCTCCTTGTGCGTCAGGAGCTGACTCTCTCTCTCCCGGCCACCGATTGGTCACGGCGTTTTGCAATTCGTGGATAAGGCTTTCAACGGGGATTTAGGCCAGAATCCCGAGTGAGGAATGGGACTGAACTCACGACATTGGGACAGTCTCACCAGCATTACCCCCCTCACCCCCCTCACCCTCCCTCACCCCCCTCATCCCCCCTCACCCTCCCTCACCCCCCCCCCCCCACCCTCCCTCATCCACCCTCACCCTCCCTCACCCTCCCTCACCCCCCTCATCCCCCCTCACCCTCCCTCACCCTCCCTCACCCCCCTCATCCCCCCTCACCCTCCCTCACCCCCCCTCACCCCCCTCATCCCCCTCACCCCCCCAACCTGGAAGTGATGATCGGACACTCCTAACCACGGCGTCCCTCCGCAGCGTGCCCAAGGCGGTGATGCACTTCCTGGTGAACTTTGTGAAGGAGCGTCTGCAGAGCGAGCTGGTGGGCCAGCTCTACAAGCAGGCCCTGCTGCAGCAGCTGCTGGTGGAGTCGGCGGACACGGCGCAGCAGCGCGGCGAGGCGGCCCACATGCTGGAGGTGAACCCACCACGATGGAGGCGGGGCTCTCGCACCGCCGCTCTGATGGCGCCCGCGCCGGCGCGCGCTGCTCTCTAACGTGTTGTCTCTCTCTCTTTGTTTGTGTTGTATTTCCTCAGGCGCTTCAAAAAGCCAACAACATCATTTCTGAAATCCGGGAGACACATCTGTGGTAGCCCCCGGGAGACGTCGCCGTCCCACCGGTGCGAGTGCAAACGTGCTCCTGTGTGTGTGTGTGTGTGTGTTCTGTCATGGACTAATGACCGATGCGCGTTCAGAGTTTATATTTCCCTCCTGCCAGCTGTTGCTGGGTCCTTTTGTCACACTGTGAATTCCTTGTTGTCATGGAGACCGGCAGTAGTCAGGCGTTGCACTATAACACTGTCTCGTGTTTTGATTAGTCTTTTATTGTGCTGCCAAAGGCACTGGCGAAAATAATTTGCGTGTGCCGAAGATGTTGCTAACGATGTTATGTTAATTATGAAGTGGAGAAATCATCTCTTTAGTGGGTTTGAGAAAATCAATGTCAGAAGTTGTGTGCAGCTAAATGGTTATTTATATATTTCTTTGTGCTTTGTTGTTCTTTTCTGGATTCAGACTTTGTGAAAAGTCCATTTGTCTGGGGGCTGCTGCACCACACTGTTCTAGTGAGCGCTCCGGCTAGATCAGCAACATTAATGCCACTCGCTGCACGACAGGGGTCTGGAAGTAAGACCGCCTCAATCGATTCTGTCATCAGTTTTACGCTGAGGAGCGATCCAGTGGCTGAGGAGCGATCCAGTGGCTGAGGAGCAATCCAGTGGCTGAGTAGTGATCTAGTGAAGGACTTCCTGAGCCCTGTAATTACACCCCAAATCAGCTTTCATTTTCCACTGGTCCGCCTTGGAATATCCTCTCTCTGGTCTCCCACTTTCGCATTGTCCTTGCAGATTAGTGCTCAGCCTAATATTTGAACGAGGTGATTAAACTCGCACACACAGTAATTCACCTGTGTGTGTGTGTGTGTGTGTGTGTGTGTGTGTGTGTGTGTGTGCGTGTGCGCGTGTGTGCGTGGGCGTGTGTGTGTGCTGGTGCACGTGTTTGCTTTTGAGTTTATAACAGAGACCTGTGTTTGCAGCAGCCAGTCTGCTCACGAGCAGGAATTAAAAGTGGTCTGATGTTAGTCGTGATAGTGTGAGTGTGAGTGTGAGTGTGTGTGTGTGCTGTTTTCTGCCAACGTCTCTTGACTTCAATGAACAAATGATATTCTGGTTCCATTACCCGACCTTTCCCCCCCACCCTCCCCCCACCCTCGCTCCACCCTCGCTCCACCCTGCACTCTCCTACCGTGTCCTGTGTGGAGCCTGGGGAGCTGGACAGAAAGGTCTCCCTGTGATTGACTGTTTCCAGTCGCCAGCACATGCCCACTCCAGGACCTGCAGAGAAACGCTGTGCCCAATTCAACTCCTGCACGCTCTGGACCACATTTCCATCTGTAACACAAAGGACCTCTAGCCTCCCCCTCATGGATGTTTTAATATTACTTTTTTGTTGTTGTTGCAATTCCAGTGAGCTCCAGCGCTGGTGTTTGTGGCTCTGTGTAGTGTAACGTGGAGCCACCTGATGGGTCTGCTGATTATCGACCATTTATCCATTTCTTGGGATGTCACGTAGCCACAAGGGTTGTCTCTACAGGTGTGCAGCAGCGCTCAGGGGGTCTTCATTCGTTTGTTCTCATAGCAAAAAAAAAAAAAGTGTTAGAAATCCAGTAAGTTGTGAGGAAAAGACTTGCCTTAACGGGACCACGGTGACATCACTGCTGGGCTCGGCAGCATCCTGCCGCTCTGTCAGCAGAACCCTCGTGTACGAGAGAGCATGTGTTTGTTAAGTGTCTGCATGGGAGGAAGTGTGTGTGCGAGTGTGCGTGTGCATACAGATGACTGTGTATACATGTTATTTAAATGACATCTTTCACTTGTTGTCAACTGCCTGAAAAGTTCTTGCCTGCCAATGTTTGTGATTCATGACCTGTGGGACCAGAGCGCCCGCCTGGTGAGGTAGAGGTGCTCATTAAACGATGCCCGTGACCCCGCCTTCCTCTTCATTCCACGCACCGCACTACTAAACACGGGGCTGACGGCGCCCACGACCCCCCGAGGTCAACAACCACCCGCGTCCCACCGAGGAGGTCAACACCACCCGCGTCCCACCAAGGTCAACACCACTCGCATCCCCCCGAGGTCAACACCACCCGCGTCCCCCCGAGGTCAACACCATCACCCGCGGCGCCCGTGTCCCCCGGAGGTCAGCGTCACAACGCCTGCGTCTCAAAGGGCTCTCTGTCAGCCCTTATTGATCACTGCCAGGAAAAGGACCTTGGACGAATCATTCACACACACACACACACACACACACACACAGGAAGAAGACTATCCTGCAGTGATGGAGGGGGAGGGCCAGTCAATTATCACAGTGGAAACAGGTGATTGTTGAGGATGAGGAGCTATCACTGATCACATGATGACACTCACCCTGAAGACAACTAAAGAGGCGCATGACAAAAGGTCATTAACGCGTACCTCATCGCCTGGTTTCAGAGTTGTATCGAGTGATAGCTGGATTTAGTGGTTTTTCTGCATTTGATAGCAAAAGGGCGGCACATTGAGGGGGAACAGCTGATGTATGAGAGTATTCATATTGCAGCAGGTGATTAGATTGCCTGCACTTGGCCTCTAACTGTAGCCAGTTACTCTTATAACAATCCCTCCCTCGCTGCCCTCCTCTCGCTGCTGGGACTCAGAGGTAATACCAACATCGATATGAGATTGGGGGGGGTGTCGGGAGTCTTCAATCGTCTTGGTGCATCTGGCGTGCTGCTCCCCGCCACCCCACACCCCCACCACCCCAAAAAATGTAAATCAAACAAACACAGAACAAATCTATCCGCGTTGCTTTGGTTCATTCGTCAGCATGATTAGTGGATGTCTCGCCCGCTACGGCCGTGTTTTCTTGAGACTTCCAGGCACGGATTTGTAATCAAATCGACCCCCCCTCCCCTTTTCTATTTGGCGAGTCCGTCGAGAGAGAGAGAGAGAGAGAGAGAGAGAGAGAGAGAGAGAGAGAGAGAGAGAGAGAGAGAGAGAGAGAGAGAGAGAGAGAGAGAGAGAGAGAGAGAGAGAGAGAGAGAGAGAGAGAGAGAGAGAGAGAGAGAGAGAGGAGAGAGAGAGAGAGAGAGAGAGAGAGAGAGAGAGAGAGAGAGAGAGAGAGAGAGGCTGGGGGGGGGGGAGCGAGAGGGGAGAGAGAGAGAGAGAGAGAGAGAGAGAGAGAGAGAGAGAGAGCTGAACAAAGCCGAGAGAAAAGGAGCTGCTGGGAAGTAGAAGGCGCTGAATCCAACTGTCTCCCGGACAACGGGCTGGAGAGCGAGAGGAGGGAGGCAGGGAGAAAGGGCGCAGAAAGGCAAGAAGGAGAAAAGGGGAAGACGCGTTATTTGTACCGCTCAGATTAAAGGGATCCCCGTAGAGTCCGCGTGTTTAGAGTGAGAGTTATCTTGTTACTACTGTGTGTGCCATGTGTACCGTCACTATAGTTAGAAATGATCTAAAGCAAGAAAACATGCATTTAGAGATACCTCGAGACATGAAATCGTGGAGCAGAGGGTCTACCACATGATAACAAGAAGAGCAGCCACATGGTCTGAATATTCACCTGTAATAAGATCCGCAGCGAGCAGGTAAGACTACTGTAATACCCCCTCCACGCTTTCTTGATATTAACAAAGTAAAAAAAAAAATGTAAATGATACACAGCTTTTAATAATGTCTTTGTCATCATGTCATAATGTTTTTTTTTTGTGCAAATCAAATAATGTGTGCACTTGAGTATGGTGATGATTCGTTTTTAATTGTCAATATGTCAATATTCGCAAAGAATGTCAATGTATTTTTTTATATAATTTAGTATGAGAGCAAAATTATCTCATGAAGCATGAAATTAAACTCTCAAACATATTTACAAAAAAGACGGATGTATTTGTCGCGCGCGCGCGCGCTCGTATGTGTTGTGTCCTGTGGCGTGCGCGCGCGCGTGTGCGTGTGCGTGTGTGTGTGTGTGAGAGAGTTCTGTCTGTGCATTTTGTGTAAAGCGTAATAACCGAGAACGAGGCAGATTGCTGTCAACACTACAGGTACATGCACCGAACAATAACAATCAAAATCATCACCATCATGTATCAAAAAGATTAGACCATAGGATACAAAAAGAAGACCCCCCACCACAGCAAAAAGTGTGTGTGCAATTTGGTGGAGTAGGCCTAGAGCTTTATAGGGTTCCCTACGACCCCCCCCCACCCCCCCCCCCCCCCCCCCCCTTCCCACCACTTCTATTTTAATGTCCCTGTAAAGCAGGTGCGATATCCAGCGTTTACACACCAGACAGTTCTCCATGAGTGGAGCAGTTCTAGAAGGTGTGGTGTTCCATATTGGATGAGTTGCTGGAGAGAAGATGGGGAGTGAGGAGTATTTTTAGATTATGACAGTTACAAAAGGCACACACAACTTTTTTTTTTTAAAAAGAGACACACTTACACACACACACACACACACACACACACACACACACACACACACGCACAGAGACATATGCACGCACACGCCACACGCACACACACACACACACACACACACACACACACACACACACAAGTGTGTGTAAGCAGAGAGCATGAGTGCATGAATCCCTCCAGCGGAGCGACGTCTCACCAAGGGTTAACGCACACGTTACTGAACCCAAAGTGATAGCGTTGCGCCGTCCTTTGTAGTCTAACTCTGGCTCTCAGACACATTTCATTTCGCGGCGAGCGGGAGGTGCACCGTCTCTCACACGCGGCCCCCGGGGGACTCCTCTCCCTCCCCCCACCTCGGCGAGATCGGGCCCTAACTAGAGCCGAGGCCGTGCCGCCGTTCTTCTGAGGGAATGCTAAGTGAGGGCACACAGGCTATCCAATCTAGCACTCCAAGACCCAACACGCAGCCAGGAAGAAACGGAAGAAAGAAAAAAACACAAAGTACATTTTGTCTTCTCAAAATGATGGTTTTCCACCTCAATGTCTCTGGAATGAAAAATACATGTCAGGAGAACTCTGCAGCACAGAGCTAATATGTGATGTGATGGTTCTCTCGGCACACAATCGAGTCAGAGCTGTTTCCCCCCCCCCCCCCCCCTCCATGCTACAGAGCAAGGAACCAGGCTCGCTCTCCTCTCTCTCCTCGTCTCTCTCTCTCTCCTCCTCTCTCTCTCTCTCTCTCTCTCTCTCTCTCTCTCTCATCCTCTCTCTCTCTCTCTCTCTCTCTCTCTCTCTCTCTCTCTCTCTCTCTCTCTCTCTCTCTCTCTCCTCTCTCTCTCTCTCTCTCTCCTCTCCTCTCCTCTCTCTCTCTCTCTCTCTCTCTCTCTCTCTCTCTCTCCTTAGACGTGACAGTGTGGCACTGCCTCTCAGCAGGTAGGAGAAGAGCTGTCGGATAAGAAAGCTACCTCATTCCTACCTGTAAAAGAAACCGCGGTGATCTCCATTTCTGATTGAGAACATGACAATGTACCAGGGGAGTGTTTGTTGCCTCCCCTGCCGCTGCACGCTTCGCCTGCTGCAGGCGCTCCATCGCTCCTACAAATATATGCATTACAGCATAGGGGAGATAAGGGAGGGCTCACTAGATTCATCTCACCAAACACACACACACACACACACACACACACACACAACATACGCACACACACACACACAAACACACACACACACACACACACACACACACACACACACACACACACACACACACACAACACACACACACACACAAGCACAAAGGACAGGTTCGGTGTTTTCTTGGTTTTGAGTGTGAGAGCAGTTAGCAGACCACTCTCCTTACCTCCATACTGAGTGTGTTATCACTGTACCCTGGGAACACACAACACACACACACACACACACACACACACACACACACACACACACACACACACACGCTCACAAAAACACACCTTGCCTTGCCTCTCCATCCCTAATAGTTCTTATCTGCAATTGCTGTGTTTGGATGGGGGTGGGGGCACTCAAGTGGCAGACCCCCCCCCCGACCTCTCACCATCTCATGGTTGCAGCATCCACTCCTCTCCTCCTCCTCCTCCTCCTCTCCTCCTCCTCCTCCACCTCCTCACTGATTCACTATTACAGCTGATAAGTTGAGTTTGACGTGGGAAGCGACAGCAGGGCAGGAGTGATGTTCACTCCTGCCCCCCACCCCCCGCCCAGATGTGTTGTGAATATTAAACAGCTCCTTCATCACGCCGGCCTGACACTCATTTGTTTGAGAGGACTGTCGAGGGTGCTCTTTGGTTTTTTTAGTTCTCCCCCCCCTTCTCTGCAACCTCCCGTGGCCCCCTGGTCCCCTCCTGCTGGTCTGGAGGCAGACCTGCTCCCTGGGTCTGGAGGTAGACCTGCTCCCCGGGGTCTGGAGGCAGACCTGCTCCCTGGGGTCTGGAGGTAGACCTGCTCCCTGTGGTCTGGAGGCAGACCTGCTCCCCGGGGTCTGGAGGCAGACCTGCTCCCTGTGGTCTGGAGGTAGACCTGCTCCCTGCGGTCTGGAGGCAGAGCTGCTCCCTGTGGTCTGGAGGCAGAACCTGCTCCCTGTGGTCTGGAGGCAGACCTGCTCCCTGTGGTCTGGAGGCAGACCTGCTCCCCGGGGTCTGGAGGTAGACCTGCTCCTGGAGGCAGACCTGCTACCTGTGGTCTGGAGGCAGACCTGCTCCCCGGGGTCTGGAGGTAGACCTGCTCCCTGTGGTCTGGAGGTAGACCTGCTCCCCGGGGTCTGGAGGTAGAGGCTCCACACAGGGAGGGCGGGCTGTGCATTCCATAGTCAGGTCACTATAGCGAGACGCTGCAGCTGGCTTCTGTCCTGATGCAACCTATTGCTAGCCGTCTTCTGTCCTGGGGATGACACTAATGTGACGGGCGTCATTCAAATGCCTGCGCATTTCCATACAGTTCGTGACTATAGGCACACAGTGACCACGATAGTAAATGTGTTGTTTGCAAAGTACAGCAACGTATACAGTGATAAAATGGTGTCAAAGGCATCTCTAACGAAGGCACTGAGTGAGATCAGTGTCGCGCTACATGTGCATCGGGGGGCACAGCGGCTCAGCAGTTGGCGGTCTTTAGAGACACAGGCTTGATAACTGCCTGCCTGCCCTCTCTCTCTCTCTCTCTCTCTCTCTCTCTCTCTCTCTCTCTCTCTCTCTCTCCTGCTCTCTCTCTCCTGCTCTCTCTCTCGCTCTCTCTTTTTCTCTTTCTTTCTCTCTCTCAC
>JAXIVH010000538.1:0-27500 GCA_036785325.1 Urophycis tenuis | reverse complement strand
GTGTGTGTGTGTGTGTGTGTGTGCGTGTGGCGTGTGCGTGCATATGTCTCTGTGCGTGTGTGTGTGTGTGTGTGTGTGTGTGTGTGTGTGTGTGTGTGTGTGTGTGTAAGTGTGTCTCTTTTTAAAAAAAAAAAAGTTGTGTGTGCCTTTTGTAACTGTCATAATCTAAAAATACTCCTCACTCCCCATCTTCTCTCCAGCAACTCATCCAATATGGACACCACACCTTCTAGAACTGCTCCACTCATGGAGAACTGTCTGGTGTGTAAACGCTGGATATCGCACCTGCTTTACAGGGACATTAAAATAGAAGTGGTGGGAAGGGGGGGGGGGGTCGTAGGGAACCCTATAAAGCTCTAGGCCTACTCCACCAAATTGCACACACACTTTTTGCTGTGGTGGGGGGTCTTCTTTTTGTATCCCTATGGTCTAATCTTTTTGATACATGATGGTGATGATTTTGATTGTTATTGTTCGGTGCATGTACCTGTAGTGTTGACAGCAATCTGCCTCGTTCTCGGTTATTACGCTTTACACAAAATGCACAGACAGAACTCTCTCACACACACACACACACGCACACGCGCGCGCGCACGCACATGGACACACAGATACGAGCGCGCGCGCGCGCACAAATACATCCGTCTTTTTTGTAAATATGTTTGAGAGTTTAATTTCATGCTTCATGAGATAATTTTGCTCTCATACTAAATTATATTAAAAAAAATACATTGACATTCTTTGCGAATATTGACATATTGACAATTAAAAACGAATCATCACATACTCAAGTGCACACATTATTTGATTTGCACAAAAAAAAAACATTATGACATGATGACAAAGACATTATTAAAAGCTGTGTATCATTTACATTTTTTTTTTTTTACTTTGTTAATATCAAGAAAGCGTGGAGGGGGTATACAGTAGTCTTACCTGCTCGCTGCGGATCTTATTACAGGTGGAATATTCAGACCATGTGGCTGCTCTTCTTGTTATCATGTGGTGACCCCTCTGCTCCACGATTTCATGTCTCGAGGTATCTCTAAATGCATGTTTTTCTTGCTTTAGATCATTTCTAACTATAGTGCACGGTACACATGGCACACACAGTAGTAACAAGATAACTCTCCTCTAAACACGCGGACTCTACGGGGATCCCTTTAATCTGAGCGGTACAAATAACGCGTCTTCCCCTTTTCTCCTTCTTGCCTTTCTGCGCCCTTTCTCCCTGCCTCCCTCCTCTCGCTCTCCAGCCCGTTGTCCGGGAGACAGTTGGATTCAGCGCCTTCTACTTCCCCAGCAGCTCCTTTCTCTCGGCTTTGTTCAGCTCTCGTTCTCTCTCTCTCTCTCTCTCTCTCTCTCTCTCTCTCTCTCTCTCTCTCTCTCTCTCTCTCTCTCTCTCTCTCTCTCTCTCTCTCTCTCTCTCTCTCCTCTCTCTCTCTCTCTCTCTCTCTCTCTCTCTCTCTCTCTCTCTCTCTCTCTCTCTCTCTCTCTCTCTCTCTCTCTCTCTCTCTCTCTCTCTCTCTCTCTCTCTCTCTCTCTCTCTCTCTCTCTCTCTCTCTCTCTCTCTCTCTCTCTCTCTCTCTCTCTCTCTCTCTCTCTCTCTCGACGGACTCGCCAAATAGAAAAGGGGAGGGGGGGGTCGATTTGATTACAAATCCGTGCCTGGAAGTCTCAAGAAAACACGGCCGTAGCGGGCGAGACATCCACTAATCATGCTGACGAATGAACCAAAGCAACGCGGGATAGATTTGTTCTGTGTTTGTTTGATTTACATTTTTTGGGGTGGTGGGGGGTGTGGGGTGGCGGGGGAGCAGCACGCCAGATGCACCAAGACGATTGAAGACTCCCGACACCCCCCCCCCCAATCTCATATCGATGTTGGTATTACCTCTGAGTCCCAGCAGCGAGAGGAGGGCAGCGAGGGGAGGGGATTGTTATAAGAGTAACTGGCTACAGTTAGAGGCCAAGTGCAGGCAATCTAATCACCTGCTGCAATATGAATACTCTCATACATCGGCTGTTCCCCCTCAATGTGCCGCCCTTTGCTATCAAATGCAGAAAAACCACTAAATCCAGCTATCACTCGATACAACTCTGAAACCAGGCGATGAGGTACGCGTTAATGACCTTTTGTCATGCGCCTCTTTAGTTGTCTTCCAGGGGTGACAGCGTCACCCTGTGCTCAGTGATAGCTCCTCATCCTCAACAAGCACCTGTTTCCACTGTGATAATTGACTGGCCCCTCCCCCTCCATCACTGCAGGATAGTCTTCATCCTGCGTGTGTGTGTGTGTGAATGATTCGTCCCAAGGTCCTTTTCCTGGCAGTGATCAATAAGGGCTGACAGAGCCCTTTGAGACGCAGGCGTTGTGACGCTGACCTCCGGGGGACGCGGGCGCTGGTGTTGACCTCGGGGGGACGCGGGTGGTGTTGACCTCGGGGGGACGCGGGCGGTGTTGACCTCGGGGGGATGCGAGTGGTGTTGACCTTGGTGGGACGCGGGTGGTGTTGACCTCGGGGGGACGCGGGTGGTGTTGACCTCCTCGGTGGGACGCGGGGTGGTGTTGACCTCGGGGGGTCCGTGGGCGCCGTCAGCCCCGTGTTTGGTAGTGCGGTGTGTGGAATGAAGAGGAAGGCGGGGTCACGGGCATCGTTTAATGAGCACCTCTACCTCACCAGGGCGAGCGCTCTGGTCCCACAGGTCATGAATCACAAACATTGGCAGGCAGGAACTTTTCAGGCAGTTGACAACAAGTGAAAGATGTCATTTAAATAACATGTATACACAGTCATCTGTATGCACACGCACACTCGCACACACACTTCCTCCCATGCAGACACTTAACAAACACATGCTCTCTCGTACACGAGGGTTCGGCTGACAGAGCAGCATGGTGCTGCCGAGCCCAGCAGTGATGTCACCGTGGTCCCGTTAAGGCAAGTCTTTTCCTCACAACTTACTGGATTTCTAACACTTTTTTTTTTTGCTATGAGAACAAACGAATGAAGACCCCCTGAGCGCTGCTGCACACCTGTAGAGACAACCCTTGTGGCTACGTGACATCCCAAGAAATGGATAAATGGTCGATAATCAGCAGACCCATCAGGTGGCTCCACGTTACACTACACAGAGCCACAAACACCAGCGCTGGAGCTCACTGGAATTGCAACAACAACAAAAAAGTAATATTAAAACATCCATGAGGGGGAGGCTAGAGGTCCTTTGCGTTACAGATGGAAATGTGGTCCAGAGCGTGCAGGAGTTGAATTGGGCACAGCGTTTCTCTGCAGGTCCTGGAGTGGGCATGTGCTGGCGACTGGAAACAGTCAATCACAGGGAGACCTTTCTGTCCAGCTCCCCAGGCTCCACACAGGACACGGTAGGAGAGTGCAGGGTGGGGGGAGGGTGGGGGGAGGGTGGGGGGGAAAGGTCGGGTAATGGAACCAGAATATAATTTGTTCATTGAAGTCAAGAGACGTTGGCAGAAAACAGCACACACACACACTCACACTCACACTCACACTGACACTATCACGACTAACATCAGACCACTTTTAATTCCTGCTCGTGAGCAGACTGGCTGCTGCAAACACAGGTCTCTGTTATAAACTCAAAAGCAAACACGTGCACCAGCACACACACACGCCCACGCACACACGCGCACACGCACACACACACACACACACACACACACACACACACACACACACACACACACACAGGTGAATTACTGTGTGTGCGAGTTTAATCACCTCGTTCAAATATTAGGCTGAGCACTAATCTGCAAGGACAATGCGAAAGTGGGAGACCAGAGAGAGGATATTCCAAGGCGGACCAGTGGAAAATGAAAGCTGATTTGGGGTGTAATTACAGGGCTCAGGAAGTCCTTCACTAGATCACTACTCAGCCACTGGATTGCTCCTCAGCCACTGGATCGCTCCTCAGCCACTGGATCGCTCCTCAGCGTAAAACTGATGACAGAATCGATTGAGGCGGTCTTACTTCCAGACCCCTGTCGTGCAGCGAGTGGCATTAATGTTGCTGATCTAGCCGGAGCGCTCACTAGAACAGTGTGGTGCAGCAGCCCCCAGACAAATGGACTTTTCACAAAGTCTGAATCCAGAAAAGAACAACAAAGCACAAAGAAATATATAAATAACCATTTAGCTGCACACAACTTCTGACATTGATTTTCTCAAACCCACTAAAGAGATGATTTCTCCACTTCATAATTAACATAACATCGTTAGCAACATCTTCGGCACACGCAAATTATTTTCGCCAGTGCCTTTGGCAGCACAATAAAAGACTAATCAAAACACGAGACAGTGTTATAGTGCAACGCCTGACTACTGCCGGTCTCCATGACAACAAGGAATTCACAGTGTGACAAAAGGACCCAGCAACAGCTGGCAGGAGGGAAATATAAACTCTGAACGCGCATCGGTCATTAGTCCATGACAGAACACACACACACACACACACAGGAGCACGTTTGCACTCGCACCGGTGGGACGGCGACGTCTCCCGGGGGCTACCACAGATGTGTCTCCCGGATTTCAGAAATGATGTTGTTGGCTTTTTGAAGCGCCTGAGGAAATACAAACAGAACACAAACAAAGAGAGAGAGAGACAACACGTTAGAGAGCAGCGCGCGCCGGCGCGGGCGCCATCAGAGCGGCGGTGCGAGAGCCCCGCCTCCATCGCGGTGGGTTCACCTCCAGCATGTGGGCCGCCTCGCCGCGCTGCTGCGCCGTGTCCGCCGACTCCACCAGCAGCTGCTGCAGCAGGGCCTGCTTGTAGAGCTGGCCCACCAGCTCGCTCTGCAGACGCTCCTTCACAAAGTTCACCAGGAAGTGCATCACCGCCTTGGGCACGCTGCGGAGGGACGCCGTGGTTAGGAGTGTCCGATCATCACTTCCAGGTTGGGGGGGTGAGGGGGATGAGGGGGGTGAGGGGGGGTGAGGGAGGGTGAGGGGGGGATGAGGGGGGTGAGGGAGGGTGAGGGAGGGTGAGGGTGGATGAGGGAGGGTGGGGGGGGGGGGGGGGTGAGGGAGGGTGAGGGGGGATGGGGGGGGTGAGGGGGGGTGAGGGAGGGTGAGGGGGGTAATGCTGGTGAGACTGTCCCAATGTCGTGAGTTCAGTCCCATTCCTCACTCGGGATTCTGGCCTAAATCCCTGTTGAAAGCCTTATCCACGAATTGCAAAACGCCGTGACCAATCGGTGGCCGGGAGAGAGAGAGTCAGCTCCTGACGCACAAGGAGCCCCACAGCCCCACAGCCCCGCTGCCACATTAATACGCAGCGCTGGCGCCAGGGGAGCGTGGAACCATCTACGGAGAAATCTACACTATTCTCATCCACACACTGTTAAAAGATGAACAGAGATCTGCACACAAGGCTTTTATCGGATTGCAATATGTGTTGCTTTACTTCCAACCCAAATTCTGCAAATTCACAAGTCGTTCTGATTGGCTGAAGTTTTTTTTTTTAACAATGAAAGGGCACATTTGAAAATCAATTGCTGCCCAGCCAAGGGCAGACTGCAATTCATTGTTAAACGCAAAGTGAATATCTGGATGGTCTCACTAGGCTAGGTTTATGCTCTTGCGGTGTTATAAGACACTTTGGAGACAGCCACCAAATGTATCATAAAATATAACCCCAAGCCCAGAGAACACATTCCCTCTGGGAATGACAACGCTTTACAACACTCAACTCTTTTCAAGTAAGAGTGACAGAAAAAGATGCATAAATAAGGACAATCACTGTCACATTTGTGTTTTCACTGTCACGTTGGTTTCAATGGCGAAGGAGTGACAATGTGACCAAGAAGTGATGTCGTTAAGACATAACGTTAACCAGCTCCTGAAAACTCACCTGAAACTCCACCTTGAGCAGGCTCTCTATAACTTGTACCATACACATGTGACCCAATACCCTGATTCTGTGTAACAACTGGGTTTGGACTGACTCAGACACAGGCTTGATAACTGCCTGCGTGCGCGCGCTCGTGCTCTCTCTCCCCCCTCTCTCCCCCTCTCTCCCCTTCCCTCCCCCTCCCTCCCTCCGAGGTGCAGGAATAAGACACAGGGTCAGAGTGTGGTTCTGTCTGACCTGTCTTGGATGCTTTTGCGCACGATGAGGAAGTAGGACTTGATCAATCTCTGGATGACCTCACAGTCCCTCTGCTCCCTGGTGGTCAGCCTGCGGGAGGTGGGCAGCGCCTGGTGGGTGTGGGGGGGGGATAGGGTAAACTGTCTGCGGTATAGTGATGGATTATTGGCCAGGTAGCCTGAGCTCTGCTGGTGGGATTGCGTGCTCACTGTGTCTAAAAGGTTAATAGCTTGGCTCTTGCTGGGGCTGCTAAACGCGGTGGTGGGGGCTCTCTCCTCCACAGCCCTGTCGTTCTTCCAACGCTTGCCTCCATCAAGACCCTCGGCCTGGTGGAGGAGGGGAGGAGCCATGAAACAAATACATTCAAGGAAAGTCTGACAGACAATAGTATTATATAAATAATACTATATTTCTGGGACAAAAGTCCTTCAAAAGTGACCTTGTAAGTTTCCAGCTAAAAAAGATCTGAACTTGTATCTGAAGCCCATGTTGAGCACACGTGATGTGAAGGCAGACCCGGTGGACCACTACCTGTTGGCTGTTCACCGAGGCTGAAACCTGAGCAGCATCGCTGAAGTCTGGATGCTTGGTGTTGATGTAAGCCAGCTCTATGGCAACCAGATGATGAACCTGGAGAATAAAAGCACACACAGAAACACAGAGACCGTGATTCTCTCAATGCCATCAGCGGGCCAAAGGACACAGACATGAACGGTGGTGAACAGATGCCAGAGTGTGCATGTGGGATGATGAGGAGGAGACAGAAGGCTGGGGCCACCCAGCAGTCATCCATTACCATTTCATTAGTGATGGGCAAACGCTTCCTCAGTAATCCCGTCACTACCTCCACGATGGAGTCGTGCAGCTTGGGGAAACGCAGCAGCTCCTGGGAATTAGAAGCAAAGCATTACAACAAACAAACAATCAAACCCATAATTAGTGCACCAAATGTCATGCAGAATGCCGAATAAAGCACCCAGTTACCACGGCCCAGAGTAATGTATTCATTTAAAACAGAAATAACATAGTTAATTTTATTGTGATGAAAATAAACCACATATTAGCGACAAGCAGCACATCTTTAGCAATATTATAATGGCCACATTTTGAAAGGATCCACTTAATTATTTTCCACTAAGCCAAAGTCAAAGGAAAAGCACTGCACTGTTTTCTTCTCCCAATCAGCCCAGTGCTCAATTCAACTCAAGTTAGCATTCGGCTGAGTTAGCCAAAATCAATGGAGGCAGATGAGGCCGATTAGCTCCTTCAGTGAAGTGAGGGTAAAATACAACATTCCAGCTTCTCTGGAGTAAAGATATTTTAGCGGTTTCGCTCGTCTACCACCGAATGCAGCTCCAAAATAATCAAGTTGTGGTTTTGTACTTTTTAGATTGACTGTTCACAATTATCTTTACTTTGGAGAAGCTGGAATGGCGTACTATACCCTCACTTTACTGATTGAGCTAATCTGTCTCATCTGCTACCATTGATTTAAGCTAACTCAGTCAAAGGCTAACTCGGATCGAGCACTGGGCCAATTAAGAGAATCGGCATGATGCTTCTTCTTTGACGTGTTTGATTAAGAGCAAAATAACCTCATTTCCCAACAGCGGGAGTGCGGCTTCAAGAAGGACCATGAGGGTTGCTGTGTGGTCAGACCTGTGTGCTGTAGGACGAACAGTGCTGTATGATCCTCTGCAGCTCCTCGTGGACCAGCTCCACGCAGCGCAGGCTGGGCTCCTCCAGCCTCTTGATCTGACGTTTCACCAGCAGCTCAAAGGACACCTCAGGCACGAAGAGCGCTGGCCGTGGACCCTGCAGGCAGATACACACACACCATACACACACGCACACACATGCACACACACACACACCATACACACACACACACACACGCACCATACACACACGCACACACACACACACACACACACACACGCACCACCACACACACACCATACACACACACACACGCACCACACACATGCACCACACACACACACACACACGCACGCACCATACCCACACACACGCACCACACACAGATAGACCAGTGTGCACATACAAGCACGATGCACGTGCATGCCCCACACACAGACACACACACACACACACACACACACAATCCACAATCAAACACCAGTAATGGTGTTCGCTTCCTCCCCTGCTGCCCTTTCAAAGAGCCAGCCCTTGTCTGCAGCATGGTACAAAGGGTCTGCGTGGAAGATAATGCTGTACTGTACAATATGAACACTTGAATACTTGCTGAAAGCCATTCGTCCGAAACAAAGGCAAATAAATAAAGGTTAGTGCAAACTAAACAAAGGTTTTCAACATTTCCCCTCTATGGTTCCAGAATCCAGAAAGGCTTGATGGTGTCAGGGTCAGGACATCCATCAAACCTCTCCCAGGGTCCAACCTTAAACAAACCAACCCGCATAATGAAGCCAGAGAGCATCTCATGACGTCTGGTTCCAACGCGCCGCAGGCTCCCAGCCTCTCGCTGTCTCAGGGTGGAAGCAGTCGAGTGCAAAGCGCTAGATTCCTCATTCTTGTTTCATACATAATAAAGCCATTATCAAATCCAGTGCCAGGCTACCAGGCCTGTCTGAGTGATAGACCATCGATGAATTACCAGTGTGACCTTCGTCAGCCTGCTATTCATGGCCTTGTGTCTGCAGGCCCAGCTGGGCCCCGAAGCCCCAGGGAATGATTAAATCAGCATTATACCTCTCGTTTGCCTCAAACGGGGTGATTTTGACAAGCAGGTTCACCAGGGGATTGCAGCCAGCTTCTGAACAGCAGTAACTACGTCTTTCGTGGTTTTTCTCCATAATCTGTCGTTATGGCGATAAAGTTTTAGGCATAATTTTACTAACGCTCATCTTGGCAGCTTTCTAAGGTCGTTGAGAAAGAAAGAAATTGCAGCACTTTATTCCTCGCTTTCATTAATATTTATACAGCCAAAATTTGCGCACATATCGACCACAAAGGTTTGGCTAATCTTCAAGGGTGAAAACACAGGGATCTGGCATTCAATTGGAGATTTTGAATTAGCTAATTTAAGGCAATGTATCAACATGCATTCATTTAGCCCTCATTCTCAGACACATGCAAACTGCATCCATCTTGTTGTGTGTGTTGTGTGTGGAGAATGAAGCGAGTATTCCACCTCAATGTTATTCTACTCTGAATGTCTGCATTCAGATTCTGGTCATTCACAGACAGGGGCTGTTGCTCCCATGGTGATAACGCTGGCTGCCATTTTGGCTCCTGCCTCATGTTCGAGCACACCCCACTGATTGGCTGACATCAGATCAATTTCTCCAGCCACCAATGACAGCGTCAGATGGTAAGCACAAGACCAGGCCAGTGGCAGTTACAGAAATTGCGTGTGAAAACATTAACGAAATGATGCCTCTCATTATAAATGAGAATATAGACAAGATACTAGGGATGCACTGAATCCAGATTTTTAGGGTTCTGCCGAATACCGAATCCACTGGTTAAGATTCTGCCGAATACGAACCCGAATACCGAATCCTACTCCATTAACACTAAACACATTAATGAACTAAACAACGTCAACATCAGTGTATTTTTCGTTTTATTTAACTTTCACTGGGAAAAAATTGCCACCACGAGACAAATCGGCATTGCAAATTGAACATGTAGCTCGACTTCAATCGCCTTCTTTTATCTGAAAGAATTGCCAAACGACACTTTTTCTGTCCACTACTTCCATTTTCGCTTTCTCGCAGCTATAGCCACTGCATTCCAACGCGCCACTTTTTTGTAAACAGATAATTACGTCGACCAGCGCAGTGAAAGCGTAGGATTCGGGTTCGGTGGAAAAAAATGCCAAGGTTCGGCAGAACCCGAACCCCTAAAAAAAGCCCAATATTCGGCCGAATCCGAACCCGAATACTGGATTCGGTGCAACCCTACAAGATACACATGGAGGGCCTCATTTACAAACAGAATTGCGTCCATTTCTAGCGTAATTTGCGGGTAAAATAGGCGCAAAAACATGGAACTGTATTTACTAACGTGGCGCAACGGGGTAAATGCGCAAATAGCCTGCCTCTGAAGAGGTGATAGGCAAGTTGCGCATCCCGCCTCATATATATGCATAAATGGGAGTGTATCAGGGGAAGTGGGAGTGAATCGCAAAGAGCTGGGAGGTAACGCGTTAAGTGCGCCTTATTATGTATTGCGTGGTATTTACTAAGATTGCCTGAGAAGTGCGCGACTCGAATTGGAGCGCAAATCTCCGCCTCATAAAAGCAGGTGTAAACCAGGAAGCGGGTTTTGCTTGAGCCTGTAAACAAGGACATGGCAGCTGTTGTAAGAGCAAGAAGAAGACACCGACAAAGGCACCGCGCCGATCAGCGACCAGGAAGTGGTCGCTGATCAGCGCGGAACTTTTGTTTTCTTTTTCGTGGATCGTCCATGGTTACGCAAACACGCAGACCCATTCTTCCTTCTTTTAACGGTGCGCTAATTACACTAGGGCGGAGTATGGCGCTGATTGCCTGATGAAGTACGGGTTTGATAAATACAACGTAAAGTGCGGTGACGAATGCTGCGCAAATAACGGCTCGGCGCTGGCGCAGATTACGCTGCGGTCGCAAATGTTAGTAAATGAGGCCCTGAGACTGTATCGATATGGAAACCGTCATTTTTTTCCACAGCCGTGAAACACCATACCCAACATGGCGTTATGCAAGAAGGGCTTCAAGAAGGGCTCACCGTGGCGTTGCGGATGGCAGTGAGGATATCAAGCTCCGTCAAGCCCCCCAGGGGGTCGATGGACTGCAGAGTTCGACCGAAGGTCTCATGGAAGATGTAGCAGATGCGAGCCCCCCCACATCTGGGAGGAGGAGGAGGAGAGACAGAATCAGCCACGGTAAAAGGTGTGCGGGGGCCATCAGCAAAAGCAAGGCTGTCGACAGTCTGAAGAATAACAACAAATGGCCTCGATAAAACCGAAGCATTCTACGGGTTTAACGATCCGGATCAATAGCCTGCTGTTAAGCAAGTGGTGGGAACGTATTTGTCAAGGCAGGAAAAATCCATTAGCCATTGACAGTATCTGCCACATGTAAGCACAACAACAACATTAAACATTAAAGCAGAGCACGGCATACAATAAGGTCCCATTAGAGAGACAGAGTGAGCGTATCAAGTCAATGAGGGGCCGTCATTCTATCTGGGGTTAATTATGACCACGCTGCGCTGCGCTGCTCTCTGGCGCGTGCGTCGCAGTGGGAACGCCGCGGTGACGCGCGCCGGTCGCTGCACTCACAGCTCGCTGGTCTGGATGTAGCGCGCCGTGCCCTCGATGGTGTTGCAGTAGTCGCTGGCGAACTTGGTGACGATCTGCAGCAGCGTGGCGCTGTGGTCCTCCACCGGCCGTCCGTAGCCGCTGAGCCGGGCCTGGTACTGGCCGCTCAGCGCCGTCACGCGGCTCTTCAGCTCCGGCAGGCAGTCGCGGATGTGGTGCATGAGCAGCCGGCTGAGCGTCTTGGCCAGGTAGCGCGAGCCGCAGCGCGCGGCCAGCGAGGGGTAGTGGCGCTGCAGGAAGGCCTGCTCGCCGCGCAGCGACTCCTCCAGGCTCTTCTGGGTGTTGATGTCGTGCTGGCTCCTGGCAGGGGGGCGTTATGGACGGGCGGGGGGTTACACAAAGGAGAGGACAAATCCACAGGAGGTTGTTGGGTCAACAAAAAGAATATTGATTCATGCAAGTACAGCGATTACTTTCAAGAGTCTCTTAGTGGAACCATACGACTGAGAGGAAATCTAAGACTATAGCTGATGTATCTATATATCTATATATCTACTACATCCTGTTCTGTTCAGTCACCTTCATTTAAGAAACAATGACAGATCTGTGGCAACCAAATCCCCAGCATAAACACACACAAAACATTGCATCTCACAAAAGAAATCAAAAAATTGCATTGCAATTACAGAACCGGAATATTTACATCACGGCCATACGGCCATGATGTAAATATTCCGGTTCCCTCTCACAGCTGTCTGCTGATAGATATTATCTATCAGCAAACAGCTGTGAGAGGGGCTGGGCGACATGATTCAACATGTCTCACTCTCACTCACGCCACAGCCCTCTTACATCTACATTTCTGCTCATCTAGATTCTAGTTTATGTAAAGGCCCTGCGTTGCATTTCAAGTATGGATCTGTCCTCCTCGTGTGTTGAAAACACACCCTTGGGTACAAACCGGATACAGTATGATAGTATGATACCAGCACTACAATAGAGATTCAGGTTTTCCACCAACACAGTCAGCGTTTAGAGCCCCCCGCTGTCCAGATGACAGAGAGCTCAGGCTGAACACCATGCAGCCTTCAGCCCACCATCACTAAGACACCTTGCAGTCTGTAGTCCTCTAGCTCCACGTGGAAATCATTGTAGGATTACAAGAAATGTTGACTTTTTCATTCACTTTGTACTTCATAAAAAGCAAAAGAGCAGGTTGTATTTGTTGAATATATCAAACAGGAGTTACAATGCAGCCATCTTATATAAACTTAGGAAACTTGCTTTGTCATAATATCATCATCAAAGTGAAATGACCAACATGGGGTTAGATGATCGCCCTAGCTGTAACATTGCAGCGTGAAGTCCCATTAAGAGCCGATGTAAAGGGAGTTTGACGTTAGAAGGCTTCTTCTGAAAGGTTTTGAAATCTTAAGTATATAATTTGCTGCAATTTCTGGTTGAATTGTTTTGGATGGATGTATCAACATTTGCCAAAAAGGCATACTGCATTGTGGGGGAAGTGGAGCGAGTAAAAGCCTCAGGAGCTAACTGTCAATAATTGCAATGGCAGTTTTCTAGTGACTGGCTACAAGGCCCCATGGAGCTGAGCACAGAATGATGTTTTTTTGTATAGTGAGCTGCTCTCATTTCTCTTTATGATCTGAGCTCCGAGTTGGATTTAGGAAAACCTGATCGACATAACGACATGCTTGATGTATGAACTATAGGAATAAACATCCCCATCTAATGAAATCTACCAGTCAATACACAAAGACGTGAGTCACTTTAACCCCATTAGCCTAAACAGAACCAGTGGAAAAAAATAAACTTCATATTAATGCGGACGCCATGGCTGCAGTGCTAATGGCTCCCCGTGACCACCAACCTGTTTACCACCCCGATGATGCCCAGCCTGACGGGGATGACTCGACCCAGCAGCACCTCCAGGGCGTCCGTCCCGGCATCCATCAGGTCCAGTTTGCTGACCACCAGCAGTGTCCGGCGGCCTGAAACACAGGGAGCCAGACACTCAACAGCTGGGCACGCGGACGCCTGCGCAGCAGTACAAGTGGCGATGATGCCCAGGCATCCATTACCAAATAGTGCATATAATGACTGCCAGATGCAACACTTCTCATCACAAATGACACTGCCCCAGCATGGTAATCATGGCCTAACTGTGCCAAAGGATTGAACCATCAAGATTGGCAGGCAATCGTAGCCGTTAAGCACCGTCATCATTCAGCATTAGTTTCCCAATTATTGACCCATTAGATGCTGGGTCAATGAGAGCTAATCAACGAGCGGCGAGCCCAGTGGGTCAGCACCCGAGGCCCACCGTCTGGGTCCACGTCGCGGGCCAGCTTGAGGGCCTCTGAGGTGGCCAGGTCCGAGTTGGCGGGCGACACGGCCAGGATGAGGGAGTTTGGGTTGGAGATGAAGGACTGGATCATCTCCTGCACCTGAGCTTCAATGTCCTCCGGCTGATCTCCAACAGGGACCTGGAAGAGCCACGCAGGACAAAGAGCCACAGCGTTGCATTCTCTTCTTATTGTGAACACAGAAGCAGCCGTGTGTGAACATTTCATATCAGAATCCGCTTTATTCGCCAAGTATGTTCACGAACATACAAGGAATTTGACTCTGGTTATTCCATGCTCTCAATGTACAGACACGGACTAGACATACAGCTCAAACAAGACAATGAGCTAAACATAAACATTAACTACTATAAAATAAACAAAGGTAAAACAAACATGTATCTACTATATACAGATGTAATGTAATATGTTATATCACTGGGCACACTATGGTGTGGCTTGCTCCAGTTGCCCTGTGGTCCAACATACAGTAAGGAGTTGTGTTTCTCTGGTCCAACATACAGTAAGGAGTTGTGTTTGTCTGGTCCAACATACAGTAAGGAGTTGTGTTTGTCTGGTCCAACATACAGTAAGGAGTTGTGTTTGTCTGGTCCAACATACAGTAAGGAGTTGTGTTTGTCTGGTCCAACATACAGTAAGGAGTTGTTTCTGTAGTATATTCATAAATGCACTGAGACTGCATGGTCTGGTTTTAACTGGTTTTAGAGTTTAGTTGTTTTTTGATGTAACTAAAAGTCTTTTCTATTGTCGAATTAGGTAACACAATGGTGCTTGAGCCTTTGGCCCAGCGATGACAGCCCTTGCATTAGCAGCATTAGGAGTGTTTGGACTGGCCGTCAGCGGCCAGCGTGTTTGTATCTCTGGGGAAAATCACCACTTATCGCCAAAGCTGTCGTGGAAACTTAACATTTGCACAAGAACACGCGGGACGGTTTTTGCAGTTCCATGACAGGCAGGAGAGAGGCGTACCTTAGTTATACCGGGTAGATCAACCAACGTCAGGTTCAGGACTTTGGGCGAGAAGATTTTCAAATGGATGGGTTCAGGGCTGATTCCCTGAAGGACAGACAAAAACAACTTTTGTTATATAGTGGTTGTTAAAGCGCAACTGGTAGATTGGCACCCAATAAAGTAACGTGTGGGGAAAGAATGAAGGAAATCAATGTAAAGACTTGATTTATGCTGTGGTTCAAAAATCACAGATACTTATTTCAGTGACGTTGAAATCTTTCGGTGTGCAGACACCAACAGACTGACTTTGTCACAGGGGGACTACATCATCACGTGACACGCCAGAGCTACCTGGAGCGTGCACGATGACAACCTTGTGCACAATGAGAACCTTGTGCAGGATGACAACTGCACAGCGGACTGACAACCCCATGCTGCTGTGTCAGGGTGTCCACGTAGCTTCCCCCTTATGATCTGATGAAGTAATGCACACCCCATATCACTACATCGGTTCGCCTTCTTTAGCACTTGCCGGTCCTGCAAAAACTAGAATCATCTTTTAGTTCTTCTTTCTATGAGCACAAAATGTGACTTAACACAAAAATGTTTTATAGAAATTTTGAAAAAATAAACAAGGAAGAAGGTGAAGATGAGCATCTACTTATTCATACATCTAAATGTGTTACCTTATTGCCACCCGAGCTTCGCTCAGTCTCCTTTTCAATTTCGTTTCGAATTTCCGCAAAATCTGTGAAGACCTTTGAAAGAAGACAGTAATAAGAAGTTAGTAATAATTGAGCACACAGTGGTTGGAAGGCAGAACATATTTGTTGTATTTCTAGCAGAAGCATACCTGGCCCTTGCAGTGCAGAAATGTACCCCATTCCTCAGCTTTGACACCTAGACAAACAGAAGACAGTGTGGAAGTAATACAAAAAACATTATAATGAAAGTAATATAAACCACAGATACAAAATAAGTGAACAGCCAAATGAGAGCTTGGAACGAGTGGTGGTTACAGATTGTTAATGACCACACTGCTTTAATGAATGTCTATCTTAAACCACATTTGCGCCGCGCCATTAGGAGCGTACGATTTCACAGTCTGATATCACCTTCAGTGTTAGAAATGTGTGAGAATATTCTCTGAGGAACAAAAAACATGGCAAGATGTAGGACATCCATTTTACATTCACAGGGAGAATCCTTGTTCGGATATGGTCAGATTAAACCAGTGTGATCTTTTTAAAAGTATAGACAATAATACAATAATGATGATGTACAAGATGACAAGACACAACACAGCCCATGCAGATTGACTGTAGAATCAGAGACCTGGATAGCTGTCCTGAGCATTTTGTTTAATCCCATTTCCTGAAAGAATGCAAGGAAGGGAGGGAGGACGGAATCCATTTGAGAACATAAAGTGCAATTTTCTTTATATTATATTAAAGGGATATTCCGCCATTTTTGGAAATAAGCTCATTTTCCACCTTCCCTCGAGCAAAACAATCGATCTTTACCCTTTTCCCGTTCATCCAGCCGTTCTGTGAGTCTGGGGGTACAACTTTTAGCTGTAGCTTAGCATAGATCATTGAATCGGATTAGACCATTAGCATCTCGCCCGCTTAAAAGTGACTACGATTTCCGGAATTTTTCCATTTAAAACTTGTCTCTTCTCAAGTTTGAAAGTGTAATAAGACCAACGGAAAATGAAACGTGGCGATTTTCTAGGCTGATTTTACCCGGAACTATATTCTCTTTCTGGCGTAATAATCAAGGAAAGTTGCAAAGGCACCATGGGCGCAGTGATATGACGCGCCTCAAAGTGTAGTCCCGGTATACCACCGGTAATAGCAGGTTATCACGTTGGTTGTATTGCTGGAAGAAGCCTACAGGGACTATTGAGGCGCTGCGTCATATCACTACGCCCATGGTACCTTTGCAACTTTCCTTGATTATTACGCCAGAAAGAGAATATAGTTCCGGGTAAAATCAGCCTAGAAAATCGCCACGTTTCATTTTCCGTTGGTCTTATTGCACTTTCAAACTTGAGAAGAGACAAGTTTTAAATGGAAAAATTCCGGAAATCGTAGTCACTTTTAAGCGGGCGAGATGCTAATGGTCTAATCCGATTCAATGATCTATGCTAAGCTACAGCTAAAAGTTGTACCCCCAGACTCACAGAACGGCTGGATGAACGGGAAAAGGGTAAAGATCGGTTGTTTTGCTCGAGGGAAGGAGGAAAATGAGCTTATTTCCAAAAATGGCGGAATATCCCTTTAAATGTATATGATAACTTGAGCATGCATGAGACATCACCGCAGGTTTGGAAGAGACACTGAACATGAACACGTGACAGTACAATGCTGGATTATACACAGTTTAAACTGCAATCCATTTCCAATGGATCGCCTCCTCTCAAAAGACGATAATATCTGTACCGTGTTCAGCTTGCCTCCTCTGCTCCAGAGGGGCCACATTAATCAGCTGCAACACCAGAGGCCTCCTGGTTACGATCCCTGATCCTCGGGGCAGGAAGTCCCTGCCGACCAGGCTCTCCAAGACAGAGCTCTTCCCACTGCTCTGTTGTTACAGAAGTACACAGAACAGCACAGTATGGACAACGTTGAAACAGAAGTACTGCACTCAGGCACAACTTGTGTTGTCACAAGACATAACACAAGTTTATCACGAGTTTAACGCTTACACTTTTTAAAAATATTCTACAATCACAATAGTCCTCATGGTTCATTATCATTTATGTTTATGCGATGATGTGACACACTGTGTGATATACAGAGGTTAGGTTTAAATGAACAGTGATCCTTTGGACAAAGTGTAGCATTGTAGTGTATTGACCTGTGATCCAACCACCACTATCTGGGGGAGCTGTATGACATCGGCGCCGACTGTAAGGAAGACCTCTTGCAGCCGGTTGATAATGGGGATAAGGGTCTCCATACTTCCACTGTAATAAATATTGTGGCACATATTAAATCTGACAGAGAACAATTAAAGAAGAACAATTTAACAGGCTGTCGTGAACTTGATGCCGTAGGTTCGATTAACTGCCTCCGCAGTCAGACGTGATAAATATGCAAATCACAAACACTAACACTTGTTAGATAATGAGCTTATTTGTTATTGTTATTGAACAGCGTACTGTTGTTTCAATCCATAAGCAAACCGAATAGCAAGACATTTGTCTTAAAGCCCTCCTTGGCACTCCTTGGATAGCCGTGCTTTGTCAATGGGACGACTGGTCCTGATGAGAGTAACGCCCCGTTCAACCAGTAAAGTGCCCTTTGGAAATATCCGTACCGCAGCCGACAAATACTAAAGTGGAGGAGAAGAGTCGCACTCAAATCCTGTCAATATCTGTCTCTGTATTAGCTCGGTGCGATGTTTTCATAACCAATACGAATCACAATTTCGGTGAACCGTCAGCTAACGGTATCTAGCTTAAGTAAATAGAAGCAAGGCTACTAGCTAAAGCTATTGACTACAGCTCAATGGAGGTCCATCTTCCCCTTACCGATTTATATAGATGAAGTGTTCCTCCTTATTCAGCCACCCGTAAGTTCATATTTCAAAGAAGCAAACTATTGCCAAACAGATGGCATGTAATATCACAGCACTATTTTGATTTACAAACAAGGAAGACCACCAGCAGTTATTGGCGTCATTGAGAAGTAGGTGGTCCCTGCACTGTGATTGGCTGTGCTATTTGAAGATTGTCATTACCCTTGTACTGATTGGTTGCGATCAAAGTTATGTATCGCTTTGTGGCGCCCTACTTCACACACCCTGGCTATAAGGAAATCAATTTTCTTAAGCGTAATGTGCATTACTGGTAGCAGTGGTTTACTTCAATGACAGTAATCAATGCACGGGAAAAAAAAAAAACTATAAATGATTAATGCAGCATTGCACAGTTTTAATGTCTTCTTAATTGGTTTAAAATATTGTACACAACAGTGAAGCAAAGTGATTATTCTATTGTTTGAATGTTTGCGTATAAACATGGTATTTACAATTCATACAATGTCACCAGTTAATAAACATCAAAGTAAACTAATACCCTCTCAAACAGTGTTGACAGGAAATGCTCTATTATCCAATACAGACAAAACAAATAAATAATGTCCAATATGAGGCATTGTCCCCTTGGAACTAAGGTAGGAACAGATTGAAGCAAAAAAACTAATTGCATGTTTTTTGCATTGTAATCGTTATTGGATCATCAAAGCTGATGTCATAAAAAACACAAAAAACAACAACAGGTCACATAAGGATGGCATGTTTTCTTGGCCAAGTAATTTAGACTTGGATATGAACGCCACCACGAACTGTCTGTGATGGGACCAACAGTCGATTTAATCAATGTACATTGTGCCACACTTTCTGCAGTCTCTCTGCAACAAACACACTGTAATCCTCCATGCTTGTCTATCAGCTGTACACCTCCACCAAAGCATTGTGCACCACTCCACTGACATAAGACAGGAGCGTCATGCTCTTCCTAGTCCAGATACGAGGTGTCCATGCCTTCACTGTCCGGGTGAAGCAGTCTGCCAGCCAGGCGCTCGATGTCGTCTAAGCTGAGTTGTCGGACTGAACGCTCATAATCCTAGAGAAAGCCAATATGCAGTCATTCAGTTGTTGTTGTTTTTTCTTTGGGGGGGGGGGGGGGGGGGGGGTCTATGCAAAAGCAAATACAAAGCGAGTTATTGTACATCAACTTATTCGTCATTGATGGGGAATTTGGGATGGCAACTGCAAGATAGAATTTTAATATGCTTACAATAACTACTTAATTAATGACTGCTACTCTCATGGCCTGGAATAAAGATGGAGAAGCTATCATGTGATAGACTTGATTAGATCCAGAACGGCTAGACATTTGGGGGTTCAGTCACAACAAAAGAATACACATACAACCCTTTTGTAGATATCCCAGGCTGTGATGGGTGGGTTCATTGCTTTTTGTGGCATTTCCCTTTTAGGGTCTCAAGAAAGGATCAAATGGTGAGTCTGTATTCTAATGACTTGCCCCTTTGAATTACCTTGATGAGCTGCTCGTGGACTTTGGCTGCGTCTGCAGGGCTGAAGTGTTTAGCCAGGACAGTGGACAGTGTCTGCCACACTCCACCCTGAGGACTGCTGCTTCCACTGCTACTGGCCATCCCTGCAGCTGAGGTCCTCTCCCCAACTGGTCGGACCACTAGATTCAACTTGGCATCTGGGCCAATAGCGTAATCGCTCAAACTGTGTTCATCTGCAGAGAATAGAACCTTACATAAGAGTACAGGTAACGCACATCACATGTAGACTATAATATATGTATTTACACATGACACACTAAAGACAAGTGACGATGATATCAAAAATGTACCTGCAAGGGCTTTCCCTTTGTAGAGCAACCTCTGCTGATTTGCAGGTATGTTGAGCCGTTCTGACACAAGTTCCTTCACCGTGGAGACCTTGTCATCTTCAGTCACCTGGCAAGATATTATAAACATTATAAATTATATTTATAAATTATATTTAGCATTGCCATTAAGCTCAAAATGCGTTACAATGTCACCTCTTTACAGTGAACATTTACACTAACTCACTGCCATAGTAATTGTAACACATGACCAGAGTAAGAATTTAACGGATATGCGACATGTTATTTTTGTGATAAACGTTATACAAATCCTAGTGATAGCAAATACTGATGGAGAATACGCTGGTATCTGGCATCTGCGACTGTATACCTATTGCTATATATACTTTATCAACCACATACATGATTAATAGTTGTGTAGGAGCATTTATAAACCGTTGATTTTATATTGTTGATTCATGGAATGATGTGACTACAAGGCAAACGTTATTTACTGCTTGTTGTGTGAACGCTAGCTGGCCTCCAACAGAAAAACTGGGCAAGCTACTATTAGGTTAGCTACTTACAGCATGACTTAAGCACTTTACGTACCTGTACGTTGCATTCTTTTCCTTGAAGCGGTTTTACAGTTAGAATCATTTTTACTGTTTCTAAACAAACCCACAACCAATAACGATAAGTGATTAGATTGAACAGAAAACCGTACTTCTTTATTGCATTAGAACAACTACAAGGAAACGATCCATCTTCTTCTACCAGAGACCCGGGGGAGGTTTCTGTAGAGGAGACACTGTGCGCTCCAACAGGTCGGAGTATGTAAGTGCATCGGAATGTTGACTAGTCGTTCGCAGCACCCGAAATAGACTTTCATATTGGTCAACCCACACAGAATCGCTACGTAAGTAATAACTTTTTTAATGAATGTATCAATTAATTAAGAATGGAATTGAAAAATATATAATTTGCTAGCTTCAGTCTCTTGATCCTAAGAAATTAAATGTTAGACCTACATCAATCCGCAGTAAATGAAGGCACAATCTCTAATTACCTGCTGCAACGTTGGATGTACTATTTTAAGTGCATCCAAAACAAGGTATCAGTTTAAACATACACACTCCCACACAATCGCACACACACATACATATTTATACTTGAAAGCAAGTCCATCATTCTAAGAACCCTGAAGAGTTTCTAAACAAAGCATGTTTTGGAGCCCCCATAGAATCATTAAGGGCTTCATATGTCGAATCAGCAAAGTTTCGGGGACTTTCCTTTCCTTATGGTTAACACAGATGGTTCAGATAGTTCATACAGTTTACATTTTTGTGTCAGGTAATTTTTGAGGTATTACTTTTATAGTCGTGAAAAACTGCACATTTATTCCACCTGGTGTCATTCTATATGTAAGGCGATCTCCACTATATCTTTGTTGTCTCCTCTCGTAATCACAGAATTCTCAACAATTATTTGTTTAAATCATTATTTGATATAATGACACATATGATTAGACAGGAGACTTAGATGTGTTCATAAGAAACAGAAAAACCTTTGAGGATCATTACATTTACATTTAGGGCATTTAGCAGACGCTTTTATCCAAAGCGACTTACAAAGAGTAAATTTGTCATAAGAAGGTGAAACATTGAATTGCTGCTAATACAGTAAGAAAGTCACCAGAACAAGTTTCAAGCATTTCAAGTGCTAGGTTAACCATTGCTAGATCACGTGCATTGACAAAGCAAGGCCATCCACAGCGAGGAACTGCAAATGTCAATCGTGTTGAAATGACATGTTAATATATGCAGCTGAACAGAGCTCTTGAATCTCACCTGATCTGACCTGAATCTGACCTGATCTGACCTGATCTGACCTGAATCTGACATATGTCCAACATGTTGATTATATCACTACACTACATGCTGAGATGCCTTCTTTAGACGGTGTTTCACATCTGACATCTACGTAAACTGTATCCCTTTTAATAACGAAAAATCCGCCCAACTGCCATTAACCATTAGACACACCTAATGACATGCGTACACACACACACACACACACACACACACACACACACACACACACACACACACACACACACTATACTATTTTCCACATTATTTAATATGGCAAAATCCTGACAAGAAATTGTCAAGTCAAAGTCAAGGTGAACTTTATTGTCAAGGATCGAAATTCCGTTTCTCCAAACTCCAAATGTGCAATAATTGTAACAGACAACATATAACCTATAACATAACAAATAACATAATAGTGCAATAACAAAATAGTGCAAAATGTGCACCCAGACAAACAGTTGGCATATACATATTACGGTATAGGAAGTAGGGAAGGTGCAATATGGCAAAGTGCAGCATGCGATACATATGAATAAATGTAAAGGGAATGAAATTATACATTAATTGTCATTCAAACACAAACACGCACACACACACACACACACACACACACACACACACACACACACACACACACACACACCCCACAGTAGAGCCCCATCGAAGGCACAATAAATAGAGGTACAAGCACACAACTCAGCTGAACAGTGAATCGCAAGCTCACCTCAATCACAAGGTCACCTCAACACCCAAGCCCTGCTCCAAGTCCTCATTCCATGTGAGTGGAGTTGAGGCTTCGGCCCAAAGTAGGCTGCAAGTTGTAATATTATTCATACTGCACAGTGTTGGAGTTTAATGATGCATCTTTATGCTATATCCTCCTCTTAGTATATCTGAATTTCCTGTGTTTTTCCAAACTCTAGGGATTATCCCTAGTCATAGCCATGCATTTCTGATGCATGCCCTCTCTCTCTCTCTCTCTCTCTCTCTCTCTCTCTCTCTCTCTCTCTCTCTCTCTCTCTCTCTCTCTCTCTCTCTCTCTCTCTCTCTCTCTCTCTCTCTCTCTCTCTCTCTCTCTCTCTCTCTCTCTCTCTCTCTCTCTCTCTCCTTCTCTCTCTCTTTCTCTGCGCACGGCCTTGCTTTTGTAACCCAGGATTACACACCCAGTTCTCATGTGCCTTTAAGGTATATTGTGGTTCTTCCTCCTGTTTCTCCCTTCTAGTTCAGCTTGGTCACAATCACAGAGGCAGCAAAAACTCATCTTCTGGCTCCATCAAATACAATGCAATATGAAAAGGTTTTATATGATTTTGGATTACTGAAATATTTTGAAATACAGTACACTTGTACCTTTATTATAGAGTGAATCCCACTTGGTCTGTTCCCTGATACTGCTCTGCCGTATCATCCTTCTCACCCTCTTTCATCCAGCTAAAGGATTTTCCATACAGGCTTTCATCTTCCAGCTTCAGGGGAGTGGGGTTGTCTCTTCTGAGGCCCGATCCTCCACCTCAGCAGTATGCTGCTGAACCACCATAACCTCCAACATTGTTACCGTCATTCTCAGCCCGTCTTCCCTCTCGTCCTGGGTGTCCCAGCCAGGACTGGGCCGCTCAACAAAAGGTTATTTTACACTTGGCTTTTCCATAATTTGATTTGTACAAATGAGGAAGTTTGGTTACATCGTTTCCTGATTTATTTTTTTCTCAATTTTGCACAGAGAAATCTAATCATATGTCCTGATTCTATTGACGCCACTTTTTTGCAAATGTGAAACTATGCTTTGCTTGTCGCTTTGGATAGAAGTGTCTGCTAACTGATTATGGGTAAATGTAAACTGTCTATTATATCCTGATTTGTTTATGTGCTTGAGTTTGACCCTTATTGACTTGATTGACGGTTGGGAAACATCGTGACACACTTACCAACTGACCATAGCGTTGATGAATAGCAGAAGTTACTTTCTGTTAACGGGGCAAAATCTGCCACACCAAAAGGGTGGAGATGTGCAGTGTACTGGTGATGCAGCTCAACGGGGGCTGCTGTACACATGTCTGCTGCGTCTGGTGATTGCATCACTCAATTATGCTGCTGTCTTTTTGTGAGCGCTTCTTCACTATTTCATTTCCTTTTGTGTCCCACATGACTCCTTTCAGAAGCCTGTAGAAGTTCCATGGAGGTTCTTAGAAGTGACTTCCAGAGGTGTTCCATTTTCCTCTGCTATTGGGCCTGCTAAATATTCCTGGCGTTGCACCCAATCTGTCTTTGTCGTTTTTCTTTTGAGTCAACATCATACTATATTTTTTTATATTCACTATATTTATACCATTTATCATATCCTTTTAAAATGGCTGTCACATTTTCAACAGAGACAGTCTGTAAATGGTATGAGTACCCAATCTCCATGTGTTCAGTCACCTGTGCACTTGTGAAATAGAACACCACACATCTTCCACAGCGCATGCTAACTATAAACACTTCCTTTGAACTCTCCATTGTTTCATCTCTCTTCGTGTATCCCAGTGTAACTCCAATGGCTCCCTCCCTGCTGCCATTGGCAGGAAGTATTAAACGTGACAAAATAAAAGCATTGTATTGGTGGTGGGATTGATCCTGCATCCAATATCAGATACAACATTCAACGTTATGCAACCAAGACCTGCTCTCCTTCTCCTCCTTTGTCTCTTTGTCTTTGGGTTCAGCTGTAAACATTTTTTTGGGGGAGAAGTAGGTTAAGAATGTGGAGGACACCTGCTGCTTTGGAACATGGCTGCTGCTCCTGTAGGCTGTAGCTCTGTTGGCCCACGCAGCCTTCCGGTGCAGTCCACACCCTCCACCCCCCCACCTCACAGGGGCTCAGACAAAGCCTTTGAAATCCTGCTGTCTGAACTTTTGTGTGGCATAAAGTTAAAAATGCTTAGTTAAGAAAAGAAAAAGCACTCTAACCATATAGTGCTTTCTTTCCGGTTTACTCTGGGTGTGTGAGGGGTGTGTGTGTGTAGGGGTGTTTATGTAGGGGTGTGTGTATGTAGAGGTGTGTGTATGTAGGGGTGTGTGTATGTAGGGGTGTGTGTATGTAGGGGTGTGTATGTAGGGGTGTGTGTATGTAGGGATGTGTGTATGTAGGGCTGTGTGTATGTAGGGGTGTGTATGTAGAGGTGTGTGTATGTAGGGGTGTGTGTATGTAGGGGTGTGTGTATGTAGGGTGTGTATGTTGGGAGGTGTGTATGTAGACGTGTGTGTATGTAGGGGTGTGTATGTAGGGGTGTGTGTAAGAAGGGATGTGTGTATGTAGGGGTGTGTATGTAGGGGTGTGTGTATGTAGGGATGTGTGTATGTAGGGCTGTTTGTATGTAGAGGTGTGTGTATGTAGGGGTGTGTGTATGTAGGGGTGTGTGTATGTAGGGGTGTGTATGTAGGGAGGTGTGTATGTAGGGGTGTGTGTATGTAGGGGTGTGTATGTAGGGGTGTGTATAAGAAGGGATGTGTGTATGTAGGGCTGTGTGTATGTAGGGGTGTGTGTATGTAGGGAGGTGTGTATGTAGGGGTGTGGGTATGTAGGGATGTGTGTATGTAGGGAGGTGTGTATGTAGGGGTGTGTGTATGTAGGGGTGGTTGTATGTAGGGAGGTGTGTATGTAGGGATGTGTATGTAGGGGTGGTTGTATGTAGGGAGGTGTGTATGTAGGGGTGTGTGTATGTAGGGGTGGTTGTATGTAGGGAGGTGTGTGTATGTAGGGGTGTGTGTATGTAGGGCTGTGTGTATGTAGGGGTGTGTATGTAGGGGTGTGAGGGTGTGTGTATGTAGGGAGGTGTGTATGTAGGGGTGTGGGTATGTAGGGGTGGTTGTATGTAGGGAGGTGTGTATGTAGGGATGTGTATGTAGGGGTGGTTGTATGTAGGGAGGTGTGTATGTAGGGGTGTGTGTATGTAGGGAGGTGTGTATGTAGGGGTGTGTGTATGTAGGGGTGGTTGTATGTAGGGAGGTGTGTGTATGTAGGGGTGTGAGGGTGTGTGTATGTAGGGAGGTGTGTATGTAGGGGTGTGGGTATGTAGGGGTGGTTGTATGTAGGGAGGTGTGTATGTAGGGATGTGTGTAAGTAGGGGTGTGTGTATGTAGGGGTGTGTGTATGTAGGGGTGGTTGTATGTAGGGGTGGTTGTATGTAGGGAGGTGTGTATGTAGGGAGGTGTGTATGTAGGGATGTGTGTATGTAGGGGTGGTTGTATGTAGGGAGGTGTGTATGTAGGGAGGTGTGTATGTAGGGAGGTGTGTGTGTAGGGGTGTGTGTAGTGGTTGTATGTAGGGAGGTGTGTATGTAGGGGTGTGTGTATGTAGGGGTGGTTGTATGTAGGGAGGTGTGTGTATGTAGGGAGGTGTGTATGTAGGGGTGTGTGTATGTAGGGGTGGTTGTATGTAGGGGTGGTTGTATGTAGGGAGGTGTGTATGTAGGGAGGTGTGTATGTAGGGGTGTGTGTATGTAGGGGTGGTTGTATGTAGGGAGGTGTGTATGTAGGGGTGTGTGTATGTAGGGGTGGTTGTATGTAGGGAGGTGTGTATGTAGGGGTGTGTGTATGTAGGGGTGGTTGTATGTAGGGAGGTGTGTGTATGTAGGGGTGTGTGTATGTAGGGGTGGTTGTATGCAGGGAGGTGTGTATGTAGGGGTGTGTGTATGTAGGGGTGGTTGTATGTATGGAGGTGTGTATGTAGGGGTGTGTGTATGTAGGGGTGGTTGTATGTAGGGAGGTGTGTGTATGTAGGGGTGTGCACGTTCTCTTTGTTTGGTACTTTGGTTACGCAAGGATGAGAGCAAATTCAAAAGTGCAACTCAGGGCACAATGAATACAAAGGGTTCAGCTGTTTAGTAGAGCCAACAATATCATAAGAAGAATAACACTAGTTTCAAATAGCTGCTATGCATGACTCATTGACGCAGTGATCAAGGTTGTAAAAGTGAATCACTGTTTAGAAATATGTTACACAAAAGTGATTGACAAAAGTTGATGACGGAATTTACTTCTCAGTAAGCAACCATGAATCCAGCCCTGGAGGTACTGGTGTAGTAAACAAGAACAACACTACCAGGGTCATGGCCATATTCTGGAATGGGCACGCAGGGCATATGCCCCAGGGCCCAACATTTTGAGGGCAATTAATAATATCTTTATCCCTAGCGACGGTCCATTAAAACCTTTTTACAAGCTTCCTTTTCAGCAATAATTAGAAGAGCAATCTTCAAGGGGACCGTCCCCCCGAAGCCCTGCTGTGTGGGCTTGCCTGCAGAAGAGGGAGGGCAGCCATTGAGAATGGATAGTGATGCAGGTAGTTATTCAGACAATGGTTAGCCCATGAGAGCCCTGGGGTCCTATGGCTGCCTGATGTAGCCTTAATACTGTATTGCTTCACCTCTCCTCCCTCTGGGATCGACATAGATGGATAATATTGTGAGCTCAGTACCAATCTTAAGTGTTTTTTTTATGTTGTAGAAAATCTGGTCATGAAAACCTGG